>CAJVQJ010000045.1:0-218356 GCA_911387685.1 Dolichovespula media
AATGACGATATTAACGACGATATTAACGACGTTAATAACGACGTTAAAAACGACGATAAATAGAAGATAATGACAATAATAACGACGATATTATCGATGATATTTATGACGATATCAACGTAGATAATGACGATAATAACGACGACATTAACGACGATGATTATGACAAAATAACGACGATATTAACGACGATAATTATGAGGATAATAAGGACGATAACAACGATGATAATGACGATATTAACGACGATATCAACGACGATAATAACGACGATATTAACGACGATAATAAAGACAATAAAAAGAAGATAATGACAATAATAACGACGATATTAACGATAATATTTATGACGATAACAACGTAGATAATGACGATAATAACGACGACATTAACGACGATGATTATGAGAAAATAACGACGATATTAACGACGATATTAACGACGATAATTATGAGGATGATAAAGACGATAACAACGATGATAATGACGATAATAACGACGACATTAACGACGATGATTGTGACAAAATAACGACGATATTAACGACGATAAATATGAGGATAATAAGGACGATAACAACGATGATAATGACGATATTAACGACGATAATAACGTCGATAAAAAGAAGATAATGACAATAATAAAGACGATATTAACGATGATAATTATGACGATAACAACGAAGATAATGACGATAATAACGACGACATTATCGTCGATGATTATGACAAAATAACGACGATATTAACGACGATAATTATGAGGATGATAAGGATGATAACAACGATGATAATGACGATAATAACGACGACATTAACGACGATGTTTATGACAAAGTAACGACGATATTAACGACGATAATTATGAGGATAATAAGGACGATAACAACGATTATAATGACGATATTAACGACGATATTAACGACGATAATAACGACGTTAAAAACGACGATAAAAAGAAGATAATGACAATAATAACGACGATATTATCGATGATATTTATGACGATAACAACGTAGATAATGACGATAATAACGACGACATTAACGACGATGATTATGACAAAATAACGACGATATTAACGACGATAATTATGAGGATGATAAGGACGATAACAACGATGATAATGACGATATTAACGACGATATTAACGACGATAATAACGACGATATTAACGACGATAATAAAGACAATAAAAAGAAGATAATGACAATAATAACGACGATATTATCGATGATATTTATGACGATAACAACGTAGATAATGACGATAATAACGACGACATTAACGACGATGATTATGACAAAATAACGACGATATTAACGACGATAATTATGAGGATAATAAGGACGATAACAACGATGATAATGACGATATTAACGACGATAATAACGACCATATTAACGACGATAATAACGTCGATAAAAAGAAGATAATGACAATAATAACGACGATATTAACGATGATAATTATGACGATAACAACGAAGATAATGACGATAATAACGACGACATTATCGTCGATGATTATGACAAAATAACGACGATATTAACGACGATAATTATGAGGATGATAAGGATGATAACAACGATGATAATGACGTTAATAACGACGACATTAACGACGATGTTTATGACAAAATAACGACGATATTAACGACGATAATTATGAGGATAATAAGGACAATAACAACGATTATAATGACGATATTAACGACGATATTAACGACGTTAATAACGACGTTAAAAACGACGATAAATAGAAGATAATGACAATAATAACGACGATATTATCGATGATATTTATGACGATATCAACGTAGATAATGACGATAATAACGACGACATTAACGACGATGATTATGACAAAATAACGACGATATTAACGACGATAATTATGAGGATAATAAGGACGATAACTACGATGATAATGACGATATTAACGACGATATCAACGACGATAATAACGACGATATTAACGACGATAATAAAGACAATAAAAAGAAGATAATGACAATAATAACGACGATATTAACGATAATATTTATGACGATAACAACGTAGATAATGACGATAATAACGACGACATTAACGACGATGATTATGAGAAAATAACGACGATATTAACGACGATATTAACGACGATAATTATGAGGATGATAAAGACGATAACAACGATGATAATGACGATAATAACGACGACATTAACGACGATGATTGTGACAAAATAACGACGATATTAACGACGATAAATATGAGGATAATAAGGACGATAACAACGATGATAATGACGATATTAACGACGATAATAACGTCGATAAAAAGAAGATAATGACAATAATAAAGACGATATTAACGATGATAATTATGACGATAACAACGAAGATAATGACGATAATAACGACGACATTATCGTCGATGATTATGACAAAATAACGACGATATTAACGACGATAATTATGAGGATGATAAGGATGATAACAACGATGATAATGACGATAATAACGACGACATTAACGACGATGTTTATGACAAAATAACGACGATATTAACGACGATAATTATGAGGATAATAAGGACGATAACAACGATTATAATGACGATATTAACGACGATATTAACGACGATAATAACGACGTTAAAAACGACGATAAAAAGAAGATAATGACAATAATAACGACAATATTATCGATGATATTTATGACGATAACAACGTAGATAATGACGATAATAACGACGACATTAACGACGATGATTATGACAAAATAACGACGATATTAACGACGATAATTATGAGGATGATAAGGACGATAACAACGATGATAATGACGATATTAACGACGATATTAACGACGATAATAACGACGATATTAACGACGATAATAAAGACAATAAAAAGAAGATAATGACAATAATAACGACGATATTATCGATGATATTTATGACGATAACAACGTAGATAATGACGATAATAACGACGACATTAACGACGATAATTATGACAAAATAACGACGATATTAACGACGATAATTATGAGGATGATAAGGACGATAACAACGATGATAATGACGATATTATCGACGATATTTACGACGATAATAACGACGTTAATTACGACGATAAAAAGAAGATAATGACAATAATAACGACGATATTATCGATGATATTTATGACGATAACAACGTAGATAATGACGATAATAACGACGACATTAACGACGATGATTATGACAAAATAACGACGATATTAACGACGATAATTATGAGGATGATAAGGACGATAACAACGATGATAATGACGATATTAACGACGATATTAACGACGATAATAACGACGTTAATAACGACGATAAAAAGAAGATAATGACAATAATAACGCCGATATTATCGATGTTATTTATGACGATAACAACGTAGATAATGACGATAATAACGACGACATTAACGACGACGATTATGACAAAATAACGACGATATTAACGACGATAATTATGAGGATAATAAGGACGATAACAACGATGATAATGACGATATTAACGACGATAATAACGACGATATTAACGACGATAATAAAGACAATAAAAAGAAGATAATGACAATAATAACGACGATATTAAAGATAATATTTATGACGATAACAACGTAGATAATGACGATAATAACGACGACATTAACGACGATGATTATGACAAAATAACGACGATATTAACGACGATAATTATGAGGATGATAAGGACGATAACAACGATGATAATGACGATAATAACGACGACATTAGCGACGATGTTTATGACAAAATAACGACGATATTAACGACGATAATTATGAGGATAATAAGGACGATAACAACGATTATAATGACGATATTAACGACGATAATAACGACGTTAAAAACGACGATAAAAAGAAGATAATGACAATAATAACGACGATATTATCGATGATATTTATGACGATAACAACGTAGATAATGACGATAATAACGACGACATTAACGACGATGATTATGACAAAATAACGACGATATTAACGACGATAATTATGAGGATGATAAGGACGATAACAACGATGATAATGACGATATTAACGACGATATTAACGACGATAATAACGACGTTAATAACGACGATAAAAAGAAGATAATGACAATAATAACGCCGATATTATCGATGTTATTTATGACGATAACAACGTAGATAATGACGATAATAACGACGACATTAACGACGACGATTATGACAAAATAACGACGATATTAACGACGATAATTATGAGGATAATAAGGACGATAACAACGATGATAATGACGATATTAACGACGATAATAACGACGATATTAACGACGATAATAAAGACAATAAAAAGAAGATAATGACAATAATAACGACGATATTAAAGATAATATTTATGACGATAACAACGTAGATAATGACGATAATAACGACGACATTAACGACGATGATTATGACAAAATAACGACGATATTAACGACGATAATTATGAGGATAATAAGGACGATAACAACGATGATAATGACGATATTAACGACGATAATAACGACCATATTAACGACGATAATAACGTCGATAAAAAGAAGATAATGACAATAATAACGACGATATTAACGATGATAATTATGACGATAACAACGAAGATAATGACGATAATAACGACGACATTATCGTCGATGATTATGACAAAATAACGACGATATTAACGACGATAATTATGAGGATGATAAGGATGATAACAACGATGATAATGACGTTAATAACGACGACATTAACGACGATGTTTATGACAAAATAACGACGATATTAACGACGATATTAACGACGTTAATAACGACGTTAAAAACGACGATAAATAGAAGATAATGACAATAATAACGACGATATTATCGATGATATTTATGACGATATCAACGTAGATAATGACGATAATAACGACGACATTAACGACGATGATTATGACAAAATAACGACGATATTAACGACGATAATTATGAGGATAATAAGGACGATAACTACGATGATAATGACGATATTAGCGACGATATCAACGACGATAATAACGACGATATTAACGACGATAATAACGTCGATAAAAAGAAGATAATGACAATAATAAAGACGATATTAACGATGATAATTATGACGATAACAACGAAGATAATGACGATAATAACGACGACATTATCGTCGATGATTATGATAAAATAACGACGATATTAACGACGATAATTATGAGGATGATAAGGACGATAACAACGATGATAATGACGATATTAACGACGATATTAACGACGATAATAACGACGATATTAACGACGATAATAAAGACAATAAAAAGAAGATAATGACAATAATAACGACGATATTATCGATGATATTTATGACGATAACAACGTAGATAATGACGATAATAACGACGACATTAACGACGATAATTATGACAAAATAACGACGATATTAACGACGATAATTATGAGGATGATAAGGACGATAACAACGATGATAATGACGATATTATCGACGATATTTACGACGATAATAACGACGTTAATTACGACGATAAAAAGAAGATAATGACAATAATAACGACGATATTATCGATGATATTTATGACGATAACAACGTAGATAATGACGATAATAACGACGACATTAACGACGATGATTATGACAAAATAACGACGATATTAACGACGATAATTATGAGGATGATAAGGACGATAACAACGATGATAATGACGATATTAACGACGATATTAACGACGATAATAACGACGTTAATAACGACGATAAAAAGAAGATAATGACAATAATAACGCCGATATTATCGATGTTATTTATGACGATAACAACGTAGATAATGACGATAATAACGACGACATTAACGACGACGATTATGACAAAATAACGACGATATTAACGACGATAATTATGAGGATAATAAGGACGATAACAACGATGATAATGACGATATTAACGACGATAATAACGACGATATTAACGACGATAATAAAGACAATAAAAAGAAGATAATGACAATAATAACGACGATATTAAAGATAATATTTATGACGATAACAACGTAGATAATGACGATAATAACGACGACATTAACGACGATGATTATGACAAAATAACGACGATATTAACGACGATAATTATGAGGATGATAAGGACGATAACAACGATGATAATGACGATAATAACGACGACATTAGCGACGATGTTTATGACAAAATAACGACGATATTAACGACGATAATTATGAGGATAATAAGGACGATAACAACGATTATAATGACGATATTAACGACGATAATAACGACGTTAAAAACGACGATAAAAAGAAGATAATGACAATAATAACGACGATATTATCGATGATATTTATGACGATAACAACGTAGATAATGACGATAATAACGACGACATTAACGACGATGATTATGACAAAATAACGACGATATTAACGACGATAATTATGAGGATGATAAGGACGATAACAACGATGATAATGACGATATTAACGACGATATTAACGACGATAATAACGACGTTAATAACGACGATAAAAAGAAGATAATGACAATAATAACGCCGATATTATCGATGTTATTTATGACGATAACAACGTAGATAATGACGATAATAACGACGACATTAACGACGACGATTATGACAAAATAACGACGATATTAACGACGATATTTATGAGGATAATAAGGACGATAACAACGATGATAATGACGATATTAACGACGATAATAACGACGATATTAACGACGATAATAAAGACAATAAAAAGAAGATAATGACAATAATAACGACGATATTAAAGATAATATTTATGACGATAACAACGTAGATAATGACGATAATAACGACGACATTAACGACGATGATTATGACAAAATAACGACGATATTAACGACGATAATTATGAGGATAATAAGGACGATAACAACGATGATAATGACGATATTAACGACGATAATAACGACCATATTAACGACGATAATAACGTCGATAAAAAGAAGATAATGACAATAATAACGACGATATTAACGATGATAATTATGACGATAACAACGAAGATAATGACGATAATAACGACGACATTATCGTCGATGATTATGACAAAATAACGACGATATTAACGACGATAATTATGAGGATGATAAGGATGATAACAACGATGATAATGACGTTAATAACGACGACATTAACGACGATGTTTATGACAAAATAACGACGATATTAACGACGATAATTATGAGGATAATAAGGACAATAACAACGATTATAATGACGATATTAACGACGATATTAACGACGTTAATAACGACGTTAAAAACGACGATAAATAGAAGATAATGACAATAATAACGACGATATTATCGATGATATTTATGACGATATCAACGTAGATAATGACGATAATAACGACGACATTAACGACGATGATTATGACAAAATAACGACGATATTAACGACGATAATTATGAGGATAATAAGGACGATAACTACGATGATAATGACGATATTAACGACGATATCAACGACGATATTAACGACGATAATTATGAGGATGATAAGGATGATAACAACGATGATAATGACGATAATAACGACGACATTAACGACGATGTTTATGACAAAATAACGACGATATTAACGACGATAATTATGAGGATAATAAGGACGATAACAACGATTATAATGACGATATTAACGACGATATTAACGACGATAATAACGACGTTAAATACGACGATAAAAAGAAGATAATGACAATAATAACGACGATATTATCGATGATATTTATGACGATAACAACGTAGATAATGACGATAATAACGACGACATTAACGACGATGATTATGACAAAATAACGGCGATATTAACGACGATAATTATGAGGATGATAAGGACGATAACAACGATGATAATGACGATATTAACGACGATATTAACGACGATAATAACGACGATATTAACGACGATAATAAAGACAATAAAAAGAAGATAATGACAATAATAACGACGATATTATCGATGATATTTATGACGATAACAACGTAGATAATGACGATAATAACGACGACATTAACGACGATAATTATGACAAAATAACGACGATATTAACGACGATAATTATGAGGATGATAAGGACGATAACAACGATGATAATGACGATATTATCGACGATATTAACGACGATAATAACGACGTTAATTACGACGATAAAAAGAAGATAATGACAATAATAACGACGATATTATCGATGATATTTATGACGATAACAACGTAGATAATGACGATAATAACGACGACATTAACGACGATGATTATGACAAAATAACGACGATATTAACGACGATAATTATGAGGATGATAAGGACGATAACAACGATGATAATGACGATATTAACGACGATATTAACGACGATAATAACGACGTTAATAACGACGATAAAAAGAAGATAATGACAATAATAACGCCGATATTATCGATGTTATTTATGACGATAACAACGTAGATAATGACGATAATAACGACGACATTAACGACGACGATTATGACAAAATAACGACGATATTAACGACGATAATTATGAGGATAATAAGGACGATAACAACGATGATAATGACGATATTAACGACGATAATAACGACGATATTAACGACGATAATAAAGACAATAAAAAGAAGATAATGACAATAATAACGACGATATTAAAGATAATATTTATGACGATAACAACGTAGATAATGACGATAATAACGACGACATTAACGACGATGATTATGACAAAATAACGACGATATTAACGACGATAATTATGAGGATGATAAGGACGATAACAACGATGATAATGACGATAATAACGACGACATTAGCGACGATGTTTATGACAAAATAACGACGATATTAACGACGATAATTATGAGGATAATAAGGACGATAACAACGATTATAATGACGATATTAACGACGATAATAACGACGTTAAAAACGACGATAAAAAGAAGATAATGACAATAATAACGACGATATTATCGATGATATTTATGACGATAACAACGTAGATAATGACGATAATAACGACGACATTAACGACGATGATTATGACAAAATAACGACGATATTAACGACGATAATTATGAGGATGATAAGGACGATAACAACGATGATAATGACGATATTAACGACGATATTAACGACGATAATAACGACGTTAATAACGACGATAAAAAGAAGATAATGACAATAATAACGACGATATTATCGATGATATTTATGACGATAACAACGTAGATAATGACGATAATAACGACGACATTAACGACGATGATTATGACAAAATAACGACGATATTAACGACGATAATTATGAGGATAATAAGGACGATAACAACGATGATAATGACGATATTAACGACGATATTAACGACGATAATAACGACGATATTAACGATGATAATAAAGACAATAAAAAGAAGATAATGACAATAATAACGACGATACTAACGATAATATTTATGACGATAACAACGTAGATAATGACGATAATAACGACGACATTAACGACGATGATTATGACAAAATAACGACGATATTAACGACGATAATTATGAGGATGATAAGGACGATAACAACGATGATAATGACGATAATAACGACGACATTAACGACGATGATTGTGACAAAATAACGACGATATTAACGACGATAATTATGAGGATAATAAGGACGATAACAACGATGATAATGACGATATTAACGACGATAATAACGACCATATTAACGACGATAATAACGTCGATAAAAAGAAGATAATGACAATAATAACGACGATATTAACGATGATAATTATGACGATAACAACGAAGATAATGACGATAATAACGACGACATTATCGTCGATGATTATGACAAAATAACGACGATATTAACGACGATAATTATGAGGATGCTAAGGATGATAACAACGATGATAATGACGATAATAACGACGACATTAACGACGATGTTTATGACAAAATAACGACGATATTAACGACGATAATTATGAGGATAATAAGGACAATAACAACGATTATAATGACGATATTAACGACCATATTAACGACGTTAATAACGACGTTAAAAACGACGATAAATAGAAGATAATGACAATAATAACGACGATATTATCGATGATATTTATGACGATAACAACGTAGATAATGACGATAATAACGACGACATTAACGACGACATTAACGACGATGATTATGACAAAATAACGACGATATTAACGACGATAATTATGAGGATGATAAGGACGATAACAACGATTATAATGACGATATTAACGACGATATTAACGACGATAATAACGACGATATTAACGACGATAATAAAGACAATAAAAAGAAGATAATGACAATAATAACGACGATATTAAAGATAATATTTATGACGATAACAACGTAGATAATGACGATATTAACGACGACATTATCGTCGATGATTATGACAAAATAACGACGATATTAACGACGATAATTATGAGGATGATAAGGATGATAACAACGATGATAATGACGATAATAACGACGACATTAACGACGATGATTATGACAAAATAACGACGATATTAACGACGATAATTATGAGGATGATAAGGACGATAACAACGATGATAATGACGATAATAACGACGACATTAGCGACGATGTTTATGACAAAATAACGACGATATTAACGACGATAATTATGAGGATAATAAGGACGATAACAACGATTATAATGACGATATTAACGACGATAATAACGACGTTAAAAACGACGATAAAAAGAAGATAATGACAATAATAACGACGATATTATCGATGATATTTATGACGATAACAACGTAGATAATGACGATAATAACGACGACATTAACGACGATGATTATGACAAAATAACGATGATATTAACGACGATAATTATGAGGATGATAAGGACGATAACAACGATGATAATGACGATATTAACGACGATATTAACGACGATAATAACGACGTTAATAACGACGATAAAAAGAAGATAATGACAATAATAACGACGATATTATCGATGATATTTATGACGATAACAACGTAGATAATGACGATAATAACGACGACATTAACGACGATGATTATGACAAAATAACGACGATATTAACGACGATAATTATGAGGATAATAAGGACGATAACAACGATGATAATGACGATATTAACGACGATATTAACGACGATAATAACGACGATATTAACGACGATAATAAAGACAATAAAAAGAAGATAATGACAATAATAACGACGATATTAACGATAATATTTATGACGATAACAACGTAGATAATGACGATAATAACGACGACATTAACGACGATGATTATGACAAAATAACGACGATATTAACGACGATAATTATGAGGATGATAAGGACGATAACAACGATGATAATGACGATAATAACGACGACATTAACGACGATGATTGTGACAAAATAACGACGATATTAACGACGATAATTATGAGGATAATAAGGACGATAACAACGATGATAATGACGATATTAACGACGATAATAACGACCATATTAACGACGATAATAACGTCGATAAAAAGAAGATAATGACAATAATAACGACGATATTAACGATGATAATTATGACGATAACAACGAAGATAATGACGATAATAACGACGACATTATCGTCGATGATTATGACAAAATAACGACGATATTAACGACGATAATTATGAGGATGCTAAGGATGATAACAACGATGATAATGACGATAATAACGACGACATTAACGACGATGTTTATGACAAAATAACGACGATATTAACGACGATAATTATGAGGATAATAAGGACAATAACAACGATTATAATGACGATATTAACGACCATATTAACGACGTTAATAACGACGTTAAAAACGACGATAAATAGAAGATAATGACAATAATAACGACGATATTATCGATGATATTTATGACGATAACAACGTAGATAATGACGATAATAACGACGACATTAACGACGACATTAACGACGATGATTATGACAAAATAACGACGATATTAACGACGATAATTATGAGGATGATAAGGACGATAACAACGATTATAATGACGATATTAACGACGATATTAACGACGATAATAACGACGATATTAACGACGATAATAAAGACAATAAAAAGAAGATAATGACAATAATAACGACGATATTATCGATGATATTTATGACGATAACAACGTAGATAATGACGATAATAACGACGACATTAACGACGATGATTATGACAAAATAACGACGATATTAACGACGATAATTATGAGGATGATAAGGACGATAACAACGATGATAATGACGATATTAACGACGATATTAACGACGATAATAACGACGTTAATAACGACGATAAAAAGAAGATAATGACAATAATAACGACGATATTATCGATGATATTTATGACGATAACAACGTAGATAATGACGATAATAACGACGACATTAACGACGATGATTATGTCAAAATAACGACGATATTAACGACGATAATTATGAGGATAATAAGGACGATAACAACGATGATAATGACGATATTAACGACGATATTAACGACGATAATAACGACGATATTAACGACGATAATAAAGACAATAAAAGAAGATAATGACAATAATAACGACGATATTAACGATAATATTTATGACGATAACAACGTAGATAATGACGATAATAACGACGACATTAACGACGATGATTATGACAAAATAACGACGATATTAACGACGATAATTATGAGGATGATAAGGACGATAACATCGATGATAATGACGATAATAACGATGACATTAACGACGATGATTGTGACAAAATAACGACGATATTAACGACGATAATTATGAGGATAATAAGGACGATAACAACGATGATAATGACGATATTAACGACGATAATAACGACCATATTAACGACGATAATAACGTCGATAAAAAGAAGATAATGACAATAATAACGACGATATTAACGATGATAATTATGACGATAACAACGAAGATAATGACGATAATAACGACGACATTATCGTCGATGATTATGACAAAATAACGACGATATTAACGACGATAATTATGAGGATGATAAGGATGATAACAACGATGATAATGACGATAATAACGACGACATTAACGACGATGTTTATGACAAAATAACGACGATATTAACGACGATAATTATGAGGATAATAAGGACAATAACAACGATTATAATGACGATATTAACGACGATATTAACGACGTTAATAACGACGTTAAAAACGACGATAAATAGAAGATAATGACAATAATAACGACGATATTATCGATGATATTTATGACGATAACAACGTTGATAATGACGATAATAACGACGACATTAACGACGATGATTATGACAAAATAACGACGATATTAACGACGATAATTATGAGGATGATAAGGACGATAACAACGATTATAATGACGATATTAACGTCGTTATTATCGTCGTTAATAACGACGTTAAAAACGACGATAAAAAGAAGATAATGACAATAATAACGACGATATTATCGATGATATTTATGACGATAACAACGTAGATAATGACGATAATAACGACGACATTAACGACGATGATTATGACAAAATAACGACGATATTAACGACGATAATTATGAGGATGATAAGGACGATAACAACGATGATAATGACGATATTAACGACGATATTAACGACGATAATAACGACGTTAATAACGACGATAAAAAGAAGATAATGACAATAATAACGACGATATTATCGATGATATTTATGACGATAACAACGTAGATAATGACGATAATAACGACGACATTAACGACGATGATTATGACAAAATAACGACGATATTAACGACGATAATTATGAGGATGATAAGGACGATAACAACGATGATAATGACGATATTAACGACGATATTAACGACGATAATAACGACGTTAATAACGACGATAAAAAGAAGATAATGACAATAATAACGACGATATTATCGATGATATTTATGACGATAACAACGTAGATAATGACGATAATAACGACGACATTAACGACGATGATTATGACAAAATAACGACGATATTAACGACGATAATTATGAGGATAATAAGGACGATAACAACGATGATAATGACGATATTAACGACGATATTAACGACGATAATAACGACGATATTAACGACGATAATAAAGACAATAAAAAGAAGATAATGACAATAATAACGACGATATTAACGATAATATTTATGACGATAACAACGTAGATAATGACGATAATAACGACGACATTAACGACGATGATTATGACAAAATAACGACTATATTAATGACGATAATTATGAGGATGATAAGGACGATAACAACGATGATAATGACGATAATAACGACGACATTAACGACGATGATTGTGACAAAATAACGACGATATTAACGACGATAATTATGAGGATAATAAGGACGATAACAACAATGATAATGACGATAATAACGACGACATTAACGACGATGTTTATGACAAAATAACGACGATATTAACGACGATAATTATGAGGATAATAAGGACAATAACAACGATTATAATGACGATATTAACGACGATATTAACGACGTTAATAACGACGTTAAAAACGACGATAAATAGAAGATAATGACAATAATAACGACGATATTATCGATGATATTTATGACGATAACAACGTAGATAATGACGATAATAACGACGACATTAACGACGATGATTATGACAAAATAACGACGATATTAACGACGATAATTATGAGGATGATAAGGACGATAACAACGATTATAATGACGGTATTAACGACGATATTAACGACGTTAATAACGACGTTAAAAACGACGATAAAAAGAAGATAATGACAATAATAACGACGATATTATCGATGATATTTATGACGATAACAACGTAGATAATGACGATAATAACGACGACATTAACGACGATGATTATGACAAAATAACGATGATATTAACGACGATAATTATGAGGATGATAAGGACGATAACAACGATGATAATGACGATATTAACGACGATATTAACGACGATAATAACGACGATATTAACGACGATAATAAAGACAATAAAAAGAAGATAATGACAATAATAACGACGATATTAAAGATAATATTTATGACGATAACAACGTAGATAATGACGATATTAACGACGACATTATCGTCGATGATTATGACAAAATAAATACGATATTAACGACGATAATTATGAGGATGATAAGGATGATAACAACGATGATAATGACGATAATAACGACGACATTAACGACGATGATTATGACAAAATAACGACGATATTAACGACGATAATTATGAGGATGATAAGGACGATAACAACGATGATAATGACGATATTAACGACGATATTAACGACGATAATAACGACGTTAATAACGACGATAAAAAGAAGATAATGACAATAATAACGACGATATTATCGATGATATTTATGACGATAACAACGTAGATAATGACGATAATAACGACGACATTAACGACGATGATTATGACAAAATAACGACGATATTAACGACGATAATTATGAGGATGATAAGGACGATAACAACGATGATAATGACGATAATAACGACGACATTAACGACGATAATAACGACGTTAATAACGACGATAAAAAGAAGATAATTACAATAATAACGACGATATTATCGATGATATTTATAACGATAACAACGTAGATAATGACGATAATAACGACGATATTAACGACGATGATTATGACAAAATAACGACGATATTAACGACGATAATTATGAGGATGATAAGGACGATAACAACGATGATAATGACGATATTAACGACGACATTAACGACGATGATTGTGACAAAATAACGACGATATTAACGACGATAATTACGAAGATAATAAGGACGATAACAACGATTATAATAACGATATTAACGACGATAATAACGACGATATTAACGACGATAATAACGACGTTAATAACGACGATAAAAAGAAGATAATGACAATAATAACGACGATATTATCGATGATATTTATGACGATAACAACGTAGATAATGACGATAATAACGACGACATTAACGACGATGATTATGACAAAATAACGACGATATTAACGACGATAATTATGAGGATGATAAGGACGATAACAACGAAGATAATGACGATAATAACGACGACATTAACGACAATGATTATGACAAAATAACGACGATATTAACGACGATAATTATGAGGATGATAAGGACGATAACAACGATGATAATGACGATAATAACGACGACATTAGCGACGATGTTTATGACAAAATAACGACGATATTAACGACGATAACTATGAGGATAATAAGGACGATAACAACGATGATAATGACGATATTAACGACGATATTAACGACGATAATAACGACGTTAATAACGACGATAAAAAGAAGATAATGACAATAATAACGACGATATTATCGATGATATTTATGACGATAACAACGATGATAATGACGATAATAACGACGACATTAACGACGATGATTATGACAAAATAACGACGATATTAACGACGATAATTATGAGGATGATAAGGACGATAACAACGATGATAATGACGATATTAACGACGATATTAACGACGATAATAACGACGTTAATAACGACGATAAAAAGAAGATAATGACAATAATAACGACGATATTATCGATGATATTTATGACGATAACAACGTAGATAATGACGATAATAACGACGACATTAACGACGATGATTATGACAAAATAACGACTATATTAATGACGATAATTATGAGGATGATAAGGACGATAACAACGATGATAATGACGATAATAACGACGACATTAACGACGATGATTGTGACAAAATAACGACGATATTAACGACGATAATTATGAGGATAATAAGGACGATAACAACGATGATAATGACGATAATAACGACGACATTAACGACGATGTTTATGACAAAATAACGACGATATTAACGACGATAATTATGAGGATAATAAGGACAATAACAACGATTATAATGACGATATTAACGACGATATTAACGACGTTACTAACGACGTTAAAAACGACGATAAATAGAAGATAATGACAATAATAACGACGATATTATCGATGATATTTATGACGATAACAACGTACGTAATGACGATAATAACGACGACATTAACGACGATGATTATGACAAAATAACGACGATATTAACGACGATAATTATGAGGATGATAAGGACGATAACAACGATTATAATGACGGTATTAACGACGATATTAACGACGTTAATAACGACGTTAAAAACGACGATAAAAAGAAGATAATGACAATAATAACGACGATATTATCGATGATATTTATGACGATAACAACGTAGATAATGACGATAATAACGACGACATTAACGACGATGATTATGACAAAATAACGACGATATTAACGACGATAATTATGAGGATGATAAGGACGATAACAACGATGATAATGACGATATTAACGACGATATTAACGACGATAATAACGACGATATTAATGACGATAATAAAGACAATAAAAAGAAGATAATGACAATAATAACGACGATATTAAAGATAATATTTATGACGATAACAACGTAGATAATGACGATATTAACGACGACATTATCGTCGATGATTATGACAAAATAACGACGATATTAACGACGATAATTATGAGGATGATAAGGATGATAACAACGATGATAATGACGATAATAACGACGACATTAACGACGATGATTATGACAAAATAACGACGATATTAACGACGATAATTATGAGGATGATAAGGACGATAACAACGATGATAATGACGATATTAACGACGATATTAACGACGATAATAACGACGTTAATAACGACGATAAAAAGAAGATAATGACAATAATAACGACGATATTATCGATGATATTTATGACGATAACAACGTAGATAATGACGATAATAACGACGACATTAACGACGATGATTATGACAAAATAACGACGATATTAACGACGATAATTATGAGGATGATAAGGACGATAACAACGATGATAATGACGATAATAACGACGACATTAACGACGATGATTATGACAAAATAACGACGATATTAACGACGATAATTATGAGGATGATAAGGACGATAACAACGATTATAATGACGATATTAACGACGATATTAACGACGATAATAACGACGATATTAACGACGATAATAAAGACAATAAAAAGAAGATAATGACAATAATAACGACGATATTATCGATGATATTTATGACGATAACAACGTAGATAATGACGATAATAACGACGACATTAACGACGATGATTATGACAAAATAACGACGATATTAACGACGATAATTATGAGGATGATAAGGACGATAACAACGATGATAATGACGATATTAACGACGATATTAACGACGATAATAACGACGTTAATAACGACGATAAAAAGAAGATAATGACAATAATAACGACGATATTATCGATGATATTTATGACGATAACAACGTAGATAATGACGATAATAACGACGACATTAACGACGATGATTATGTCAAAATAACGACGATATTAACGACGATAATTATGAGGATAATAAGGACGATAACAACGATGATAATGACGATATTAACGACGATATTAACGACGATAATAACGACGATATTAACGACGATAATAAAGACAATAAAAAGAAGATAATGACAATAATAACGACGATATTAACGATAATATTTATGACGATAACAACGTAGATAATGACGATAATAACGACGACATTAACGACGATGATTATGACAAAATAACGACGATATTAACGACGATAATTATGAGGATGATAAGGACGATAACATCGATGATAATGACGATAATAACGACGACATTAACGACGATGATTGTGACAAAATAACGACGATATTAACGACGATAATTATGAGGATAATAAGGACGATAACAACGATGATAATGACGATATTAACGACGATAATAACGACCATATTAACGACGATAATAACGTCGATAAAAAGAAGATAATGACAATAATAACGACGATATTAACGATGATAATTATGACGATAACAACGAAGATAATGACGATAATAACGACGACATTATCGTCGATGATTATGACAAAATAACGACGATATTAACGACGATAATTATGAGGATGATAAGGATGATAACAACGATGATAATGACGATAATAACGACGACATTAACGACGATGTTTATGACAAAATAACGACGATATTAACGACGATAATTATGAGGATAATAAGGACAATAACAACGATTATAATGACGATATTAACGACGATATTAACGACGTTAATAACGACGTTAAAAACGACGATAAATAGAAGATAATGACAATAATAACGACGATATTATCGATGATATTTATGACGATAACAACGTTGATAATGACGATAATAACGACGACATTAACGACGATGATTATGACAAAATAACGACGATATTAACGACGATAATTATGAGGATGATAAGGACGATAACAACGATTATAATGACGATATTAACGACGATATTATCGTCGTTAATAACGACGTTAAAAACGACGATAAAAAGAAGATAATGACAATAATAACGACGATATTATCGATGATATTTATGACGATAACAACGTAGATAATGACGATAATAACGACGACATTAACGACGATGATTATGACAAAATAACGACGATATTAACGACGATAATTATGAGGATGATAAGGACGATAACAACGATGATAATGACGATATTAACGACGATATTAACGACGATAATAACGACGTTAATAACGACGATAAAAAGAAGATAATGACAATAATAACGACGATATTATCGATGATATTTATGACGATAACAACGATGATAATGACGATAATAACGACGACATTAACGACGATGATTATGACAAAATAACGACGATATTAACGACGATAATTATGAGGATGATAAGGACGATAACAACGATTATAATGACGATATTAACGACGATATTAACGACGATAATAACGACGATATTAACGACGATAATAAAGACAATAAAAAGAAGATAATGACAATAATAACGACGATATTATCGATGATATTTATGACGATAACAACGTAGATAATGACGATAATAACGACGACATTAACGACGATGATTATGACAAAATAACGACGATATTAACGACGATAATTATGAGGATGATAAGGACGATAACAACGATGATAATGACGATATTAACGACGATATTAACGACGATAATAACGACGTTAATAACGACGATAAAAAGAAGATAATGACAATAATAACGACGATATTATCGATGATATTTATGACGATAACAACGTAGATAATGACGATAATAACGACGACATTAACGACGATGATTATGTCAAAATAACGACGATATTAACGACGATAATTATGAGGATAATAAGGACGATAACAACGATGATAATGACGATATTAACGACGATATTAACGACGATAATAACGACGATATTAACGACGATAATAAAGACAATAAAAAGAAGATAATGACAATAATAACGACGATATTAACGATAATATTTATGACGATAACAACGTAGATAATGACGATAATAACGACGACATTAACGACGATGATTATGACAAAATAACGACGATATTAACGACGATAATTATGAGGATGATAAGGACGATAACATCGATGATAATGACGATAATAACGACGACATTAACGACGATGATTGTGACAAAATAACGACGATATTAACGACGATAATTATGAGGATAATAAGGACGATAACAACGATGATAATGACGATATTAACGACGATAATAACGACGATATTAACGACGATAATAACGTCGATAAAAAGAAGATAATGACAATAATAACGACGATATTAACGATGATAATTATGACGATAACAACGAAGATAATGACGATAATAACGACGACATTATCGTCGATGATTATGACAAAATAACGACGATATTAACGACGATAATTATGAGGATGATAAGGATGATAACAACGATGATAATGACGATAATAACGACGACATTAACGACGATGTTTATGACAAAATAACGACGATATTAACGACGATAATTATGAGGATAATAAGGACAATAACAACGATTATAATGACGATATTAACGACGATATTAACGACGTTAATAACGACGTTAAAAACGACGATAAATAGAAGATAATGACAATAATAACGACGATATTATCGATGATATTTATGACGATAACAACGTTGATAATGACGATAATAACGACGACATTAACGACGATGATTATGACAAAATAACGACGATATTAACGACGATAATTATGAGGATGATAAGGACGATAACAACGATTATAATGACGATATTAACGTCGTTATTATCGTCGTTAATAACGACGTTAAAAACGACGATAAAAAGAAGATAATGACAATAATAACGACGATATTATCGATGATATTTATGACGATAACAACGTAGATAATGACGATAATAACGACGACATTAACGACGATGATTATGACAAAATAACGACGATATTAACGACGATAATTATGAGGATGATAAGGACGATAACAACGATGATAATGACGATATTAACGACGATATTAACGACGATAATAACGACGTTAATAACGACGATAAAAAGAAGATAATGACAATAATAACGACGATATTATCGATGATATTTATGACGATAACAACGTAGATAATGACGATAATAACGACGACATTAACGACGATGATTATGACAAAATAACGACGATATTAACGACGATAATTATGAGGATGATAAGGACGATAACAACGATGATAATGACGATATTAACGACGATATTAACGACGATAATAACGACGTTAATAACGACGATAAAAAGAAGATAATGACAATAATAACGACGATATTATCGATGATATTTATGACGATAACAACGTAGATAATGACGATAATAACGACGACATTAACGACGATGATTATGACAAAATAACGACGATATTAACGACGATAATTATGAGGATAATAAGGACGATAACAACGATGATAATGACGATATTAACGACGATATTAACGACGATAATAACGACGATATTAACGACGATAATAAAGACAATAAAAAGAAGATAATGACAATAATAACGACGATATTAACGATAATATTTATGACGATAACAACGTAGATAATGACGATAATAACGACGACATTAACGACGATGATTATGACAAAATAACGACTATATTAATGACGATAATTATGAGGATGATAAGGACGATAACAACGATGATAATGACGATAATAACGACGACATTAACGACGATGATTGTGACAAAATAACGACGATATTAACGACGATAATTATGAGGATAATAAGGACGATAACAACAATGATAATGACGATAATAACGACGACATTAACGACGATGTTTATGACAAAATAACGACGATATTAACGACGATAATTATGAGGATAATAAGGACAATAACAACGATTATAATGACGATATTAACGACGATATTAACGACGTTAATAACGACGTTAAAAACGACGATAAATAGAAGATAATGACAATAATAACGACGATATTATCGATGATATTTATGACGATAACAACGTAGATAATGACGATAATAACGACGACATTAACGACGATGATTATGACAAAATAACGACGATATTAACGACGATAATTATGAGGATGATAAGGACGATAACAACGATGATAATGACGATATTAACGACGATATTAACGACGATAATAACGACGATATTAACGACGATAATAAAGACAATAAAAAGAAGATAATGACAATAATAACGAC
The DNA here is from genome assembly GCA_911387685.1 of Dolichovespula media. NCBI lineage: Eukaryota > Metazoa > Arthropoda > Insecta > Hymenoptera > Vespidae > Dolichovespula > Dolichovespula media. The sequence continues at coordinate 22,973 of CAJVQJ010000045.1, forward strand.
GATATTAAAGATAATATTTATGACGATAACAACGTAGATAATGACGATATTAACGACGACATTATCGTCGATGATTATGACAAAATAACGACGATATTAACGACGATAATTATGAGGATGATAAGGATGATAACAACGATGATAATGACGATAATAACGACGACATTAACGACGATGATTATGACAAAATAACGACGATATTAACGACGATAATTATGAGGATGATAAGGACGATAACAACGATGATAATGACGATATTAACGACGATATTAACGACGATAATAACGACGTTAATAACGACGATAAAAAGAAGATAATGACAATAATAACGACGATATTATCGATGATATTTATGACGATAACAACGTAGATAATGACGATAATAACGACGACATTAACGACGATGATTATGACAAAATAACGACGATATTAACGACGATAATTATGAGGATGATAAGGACGATAACAACGATGATAATGACGATAATAACGACGACATTAACGACGATAATAACGACGTTAATAACGACGATAAAAAGAAGATAATTACAATAATAACGACGATATTATCGATGATATTTATAACGATAACAACGTAGATAATGACGATAATAACGACGACATTAACGACGATGATTATGACAAAATAACGACGATATTAACGACGATAATTATGAGGATGATAAGGACGATAACAACGATGATAATGACGATATTAACGACGACATTAACGACGATGATTGTGACAAAATAACGACGATATTAACGACGATAATTACGAAGATAATAAGGACGATAACAACGATTATAATAACGATATTAACGACGATAATAACGACGATATTAACGACGATAATAACGACGTTAATAACGACGATAAAAAGAAGATAATGACAATAATAACGACGATATTATCGATGATATTTATGACGATAACAACGTAGATAATGACGATAATAACGACGACATTAACGACGATGATTATGACAAAATAACGACGATAATTATGAGGATAATAAGGACGATAACAACGAAGATAATGACGATAATAACGACGACATTAACGACAATGATTATGACAAAATAACGACGATATTAACGACGATAATTATGAGGATGATAAGGACGATAACAACGATGATAATGACGATAATAACGACGACATTAGCGACGATGTTTATGACAAAATAACGACGATATTAACGACGATAACTATGAGGATAATAAGGACGATAACAACGATGATAATGACGATATTAACGACGATATTAACGACGATAATAACGACGTTAATAACGACGATAAAAAGAAGATAATGACAATAATAACGACGATATTATCGATGATATTTATGACGATAACAACGATGATAATGACGATAATAACGACGACATTAACGACGATGATTATGACAAAATAACGACGATATTAACGACGATAATTATGAGGATGATAAGGACGATAACAACGATGATAATGACGATATTAACGACGATATTAACGACGATAATAACGACGTTAATAACGACGATAAAAAGAAGATAATGACAATAATAACGACGATATTATCGATGATATTTATGACGATAACAACGTAGATAATGACGATAATAACGACGACATTAACGACGATGATTATGACAAAATAACGACGATATTAACGACGATAATTATGAGGATGATAAGGACGATAACAACGATGATAATGACGATAATAACGACGACATTAACGACGATGATTGTGACAAAATAACGACGATATTAACGACGATAATTATGAGGATGATAAGGACGATAACAACGATTATAATGACGGTATTAACGACGATATTAACGACGTTAATAACGACGTTAAAAACGACGATAAAAAGAAGATAATGACAATAATAACGACGATATTATCGATGATATTTATGACGATAACAACGTAGATAATGACGATAATAACGACGACATTAACGACGATGATTATGACAAAATAACGACGATATTAACGACGATAATTATGAGGATGATAAGGACGATAACAACGATGATAATGACGATATTAACGACGATATTAACGACGATAATAACGACGATATTAACGACGATAATAAAGACAATAAAAAGAAGATAATGACAATAATAACGACGATATTAAAGATAATATTTATGACGATAACAACGTAGATAATGACGATATTAACGACGACATTATCGTCGATGATTATGACAAAATAACGACGATATTAACGACGATAATTATGAGGATGATAAGGATGATAACAACGATGATAATGACGATAATAACGACGACATTAACGACGATGATTATTACAAAATAACGACGATATTAACGACGATAATTATGAGGATGATAAGGACGATAACAACGATGATAATGACGATAATAACGACGACATTAGCGACGATGTTTATGACAAAATAACGACGATATTAACGACGATAATTATGAGGATAATAAGGACGATAACAACGAAGATAATAACGATAATAACGACGACATTAACGACAATGATTATGACAAAATAACGACGATATTAACGACGATAATTATGAGGATGATAAGGACGATAACAACGATGATAATGACGATAATAACGACGACATTAGCGACGATGTTTATGACAAAATAACGACGATATTAACGACGATAACTATGAGGATAATAAGGACGATAACAACGATGATAATGACGATATTAACGACGATATTAACGACGATAATAACGACGTTAATAACGACGATAAAAAGAAGATAATGACAATAATAACGACGATATTATCGATGATATTTATGACGATAACAACGATGATAATGACGATAATAACGACGACATTAACGACGATGATTATGACAAAATAACGACGATAATTATGAGGATGATAAGGACGATAACAACGATGATAATGACGATATTAACGACGATATTAACGACGATAATAACGACGTTAATAACGACGATAAAAAGAAGATAATGACAATAATAACGACGATATTATCGATGATATTTATGACGATAACAACGTAGATAATGACGATAATAACGACGACATTAACGACGATGATTATGACAAAATAACGACGATATTAACGACGATAATTATGAGGATGATAAGGACGATAACAACGATGATAATGACGATAATAACGACGACATTAACGACGATAATAACGACGTTAATAACGACGATAAAAAGAAGATAATGACAATAATAACGACGATATTATCGATGATATTTATAACGATAACAACGTAGATAATGACGATAATAACGACTACATTAACGACGATGATTATGACAAAATAACGACGATATTAACGACGATAATAATGAGGATGATAAGGACGATAACAACGATGATAATGACGATATTAACGACGACATTACGACGATGTTTATGACAAAATAACGACGATATTAACGACGATAATTATGAGGATAATAAGGACGATAACAACGAAGATAATGACGATAATAACGACGACATTAACGACAATGATTATGACAAAATAACGACGATATTAACGACGATAATTATGAGGATGATAAGGACGATAACAACGATGATAATGACGATAATAACGACGACATTAGCGACGATGTTTATGACAAAATAACGACGATATTAACGACGATAACTATGAGGATAATAAGGACGATAACAACGATGATAATGACGATATTAACGACGATATTAACGACGATAATAACGACGTTAATAACGACGATAAAAAGAAGATAATGACAATAATAACGACGATATTATCGATGATATTTATGACGATAACAACGATGATAATGACGATAATAACGACGACATTAACGACGATGATTATGACAAAATAACGACGATAATTATGAGGATGATAAGGACGATAACAACGATGATAATGACGATATTAACGACGATATTAACGACGATAATAACGACGTTAATAACGACGATAAAAAGAAGATAATGACAATAATAACGACGATATTATCGATGATATTTATGACGATAACAACGTAGATAATGACGATAATAACGACGACATTAACGACGATGATTATGACAAAATAACGACGATATTAACGACGATAATTATGAGGATGATAAGGACGATAACAACGATGATAATGACGATAATAACGACGACATTAACGACGATAATAACGACGTTAATAACGACGATAAAAAGAAGATAATGACAATAATAACGACGATATTATCGATGATATTTATAACGATAACAACGTAGATAATGACGATAATAACGACTACATTAACGACGATGATTATGACAAAATAACGACGATATTAACGACGATAATAATGAGGATGATAAGGACGATAACAACGATGATAATGACGATATTAACGACGACATTACGACGATGATTGTGACAAAATAACGACGATATTAACGACGATAAGTATGAGGATAATAAGGACGATAACAACGATTATAATAACGATATTAACGACGATAATAACGACGATATTAACGACGATAATAACGACGTTAATAACGACGATAAAAAGAAGATAATGACAATAATAACGACGATATTATCGATGATATTTATGACGATAACAACGTAGATAATGACGATAATAACGACGACATTAACGACGATGATTATGACAAAATAACGACGATATTAACGACGATAATTATGAGGATAATAAGGACGATAACAACGAAGATAATGACGATAATAACGACGACATTAACGACGATAATAACGACGTTAATAACGACGATAAAAAGAAGATAATGACAATAATAACGACGATATTATCGATGATATTTATGACGATAACAACGATGATAATGACGATAATAACGACGACATTAACGACGATGATTATGACAAAATAACGACGATATTAACGACGATAATTATGAGGATGATAAGGACGATAACAACGATGATAATGACGATATTAACGACGATATTAACGACGATAATAACGACGTTAATAACGACGATAAAAAGAAGATAATGACAATAATAACGACGATATTATCGATGATATTTATGACGATAACAACGTAGATAATGACGATAATAACGACGACATTAACGACGATGATTATGACAAAATAACGACGATATTAACGACGATAATTATGAGGATGATAAGGACGATAACAACGATGATAATGACGATAATAACGACGACATTAACGACGATGATTGTGACAAAATAACGACGATATTAACGACGATAATTATGAGGATAATAAGGACGATAACAACGATGATAATGACGATATTAACGACGATAATAACGACGATAACAACGATGATAATGACGAAATAACGACGATAATGACGACGATAATTATGAGGATAATAACGACGATAACAACGATGACAATGACGATAATAACGACGATATTAACGACGATAATTATGCGGATAATAAGGACGATAACAACGATGATAATGACGATGTTAACGACGATATTAACGACGATAATAACGACGATAATAACGACGATATTAACGACGATAATAAAGACAATAAAAAGAAGATAATGACAATAATAACGACGATATTATCGATGATATTTATGACGATAACAACGTAGATAATGACGATAATAACGACGACATTAACGACGATGATTATGACAAAATAACGACGATATTAACGACGATAATTATGAGGATAATAAGGACGATAACAACGAAGATAATGACGATAATAACGACGACATTAACGACAATGATTATGACAAAATAACGACGATATTAACGACGATAATTATGAGGATGATAAGGACGATAACAACGATGATAATGACGATAATAACGACGACATTAGCGACGATGTTTATGACAAAATAACGACGATATTAACGACGATAACTATGAGGATAATAAGGACGATAACAACGATGATAATGACGATATTAACGACGATATTAACGACGATAATAACGACGTTAATAACGACGATAAAAAGAAGATAATGACAATAATAACGACGATATTATCGATGATATTTATGACGATAACAACGATGATAATGACGATAATAACGACGACATTAACGACGATGATTATGACAAAATAACGACGATATTAACGACGATAATTATGAGGATGATAAGGACGATAACAACGATGATAATGACGATATTAACGACGATATTAACGACGATAATAACGACGTTAATAACGACGATAAAAAGAAGATAATGACAATAATAACGACGATATTATCGATGATATTTATGACGATAACAACGTAGATAATGACGATAATAACGACGACATTAACGACGATGATTATGACAAAATAACGACGATATTAACGACGATAATTATGAGGATGATAAGGACGATAACAACGATGATAATGACGATAATAACGACGACATTAACGACGATGATTGTGACAAAATAACGACGATATTAACGACGATAATTATGAGGATAATAAGGACGATAACAACGATGATAATGACGATATTAACGACGATAATAACGACGATAACAACGATGATAATGACGAAATAACGACGATAATGACGACGATAATTATGAGGATAATAACGACGATAACAACGATGATAATGACGATAATAACGACGATATTAACGACGATAATTATGAGGATAATAAGGACGATAACAACGATGATAATGACGATGTTAACGACGATATTAACGACGATAATAACGACGATAATAACGACGATATTAACGACGATAATAAAGACAATAAAAAGAAGATAATGACAATAATAACGACGATATTATCGATGATATTTATGACGATAACAACGTAGATAATGACGATAATAACGACGACATTAACGACGATGATTATGACAAAATAACGACGATATTAACGACGATAATTATGAGGATAATAAGGACGATAACAACGAAGATAATGACGATAATAACGACGACATTAACGACAATGATTATGACAAAATAACGACGATATTAACGACGATAATTATGAGGATGATAAGGACGATAACAACGATGATAATGACGATAATAACGACGACATTAGCGACGATGTTTATGACAAAATAACGACGATATTAACGACGATAACTATGAGGATAATAAGGACGATAACAACGATGATAATGACGATATTAACGACGATATTAACGACGATAATAACGACGTTAATAACGACGATAAAAAGAAGATAATGACAATAATAACGACGATATTATCGATGATATTTATGACGATAACAACGATGATAATGACGATAATAACGACGACATTAACGACGATGATTATGACAAAATAACGACGATATTAACGACGATAATTATGAGGATGATAAGGACGATAACAACGATGATAATGACGATATTAACGACGATATTAACGACGATAATAACGACGTTAATAACGACGATAAAAAGAAGATAATGACAATAATAACGACGATATTATCGATGATATTTATGACGATAACAACGTAGATAATGACGATAATAACGACGACATTAACGACGATGATTATGACAAAATAACGACGATATTAACGACGATAATTATGAGGATGATAAGGACGATAACAACGATGATAATGACGATAATAACGACGACATTAACGACGATGATTGTGACAAAATAACGACGATATTAACGACGATAATTATGAGGATAATAAGGACGATAACAACGATGATAATGACGATATTAACGACGATAATAACGACGATAACAACGATGATAATGACGAAATAACGACGATAATAACGACGATAATTATGAGGATAATAACGACGATAACAACGATGACAATGACGATAATAACGACGATATTAACGACGATAATTATGCGGATAATAAGGACGATAACAACGATGATAATGACGATATTAACGACGATATTAACGACGATAATAACGACGATAATAACGACGATATTAACGACGATAATAAAGACAATAAAAAGAAGATAATGACAATAATAACGACGATATTATCGATGATATTTATGACGATAACAACGTAGATAATGACGATAATAACGACGACATTAACGACGATGATTATGACAAAATAACGACGATATTAACGACGATAATTATGAGGATAATAAGGACGATAACAACGAAGATAATGACGATAATAACGACGACATTAACGACAATGATTATGACAAAATAACGACGATATTAACGACGATAATTATGAGGATGATAAGGACGATAACAACGATGATAATGACGATAATAACGACGACATTAGCGACGATGTTTATGACAAAATAACGACGATATTAACGACGATAACTATGAGGATAATAAGGACGATAACAACGATGATAATGACGATATTAACGACGATATTAACGACGATAATAACGACGTTAATAACGACGATAAAAAGAAGATAATGACAATAATAACGACGATATTATCGATGATATTTATGACGATAACAACGATGATAATGACGATAATAACGACGACATTAACGACGATGATTATGACAAAATAACGACGATATTAACGACGATAATTATGAGGATGATAAGGACGATAACAACGATGATAATGACGATATTAACGACGATATTAACGACGATAATAACGACGTTAATAACGACGATAAAAAGAAGATAATGACAATAATAACGACGATATTATCGATGATATTTATGACGATAACAACGTAGATAATGACGATAATAATGACGACATTAACGACGATGATTATGACAAAATAACGACGATATTAACGACGATAATTATGAGGATGATAAGGACGATAACAACGATGATAATGACGATAATAGCGACGACATTAACGACGATGATTGTGACAAAATAACGACGATATTAACGACGATAATTATGAGGATAATAAGGACGATAACAACGATGATAATGACGATATTAACGACGATAATAACGACGATAACAACGATGATAATGACGAAATAACGACGATAATAACGACGATAATTATGAGGATAATAACGACGATAACAACGATGACAATGACGATAATAACGACGATATTAACGACGATAATTATGCGGATAATAAGGACGATAACAACGATGATAATGACGATATTAACGACGATATTAACGACGATAATAACGACGATAATAACGACGATATTAACGACGATAATAAAGACAATAAAAAGAAGATAATGACAATAATAACGACGATATTATCGATGATATTTATGACGATAACAACGTAGATAATGACGATAATAACGACGACATTAACGACGATGATTATGACAAAATAACGACGATATTAACGACGATAATTATGAGGATGATAAGGACGATAACAACGATGATAATGACGATATTAACGACGACATTAACGACGATGATTGTGACAAAATAACGACGATATTAACGACGATAATTATGAGGATAATAAGGACGATAACAACGATTATAATAACGATATTAACGACGATAATAACGACGATATTAACGACGATAATAACGACGTTAATAACGACGATAAAAAGAAGATAATGACAATAATAACGACGATATTATCGATGATATTTATGACGATAACAACGTAGATAATGACGATAATAACGACGACATTAACGACGATGATTATGACAAAATAACGACGATATTAACGACGATAATTATGAGGATGATAAGGACGATAACAACGATGATAATGACGATAATAACGACGACATTAACGACGATGATTGTGACAAAATAACGACGATATTAACGACGATAATTATGAGGATAATAAGGACGATAACAACGATGATAATGACGATATTAACGACGATAATAACGACGATAACAACGATGATAATGACGAAATAACGACGATAATGACGACGATAATTATGAGGATAATAACGACGATAACAACGATGACAATGACGATAATAACGACGATATTAACGACGATAATTATGCGGATAATAAGGACGATAACAACGATGATAATGACGATGTTAACGACGATATTAACGACGATAATAACGACGATAATAACGACGATATTAACGACGATAATAAAGACAATAAAAAGAAGATAATGACAATAATAACGACGATATTATCGATGATATTTATGACGATAACAACGTAGATAATGACGATAATAACGACGACATTAACGACGATGATTATGACAAAATAACGACGATATTAACGACGATAATTATGAGGATAATAAGGACGATAACAACGAAGATAATGACGATAATAACGACGACATTAACGACAATGATTATGACAAAATAACGACGATATTAACGACGATAATTATGAGGATGATAAGGACGATAACAACGATGATAATGACGATAATAACGACGACATTAGCGACGATGTTTATGACAAAATAACGACGATATTAACGACGATAACTATGAGGATAATAAGGACGATAACAACGATGATAATGACGATATTAACGACGATATTAACGACGATAATAACGACGTTAATAACGACGATAAAAAGAAGATAATGACAATAATAACGACGATATTATCGATGATATTTATGACGATAACAACGATGATAATGACGATAATAACGACGACATTAACGACGATGATTATGACAAAATAACGACGATATTAACGACGATAATTATGAGGATGATAAGGACGATAACAACGATGATAATGACGATATTAACGACGATATTAACGACGATAATAACGACGTTAATAACGACGATAAAAAGAAGATAATGACAATAATAACGACGATATTATCGATGATATTTATGACGATAACAACGTAGATAATGACGATAATAACGACGACATTAACGACGATGATTATGACAAAATAACGACGATATTAACGACGATAATTATGAGGATGATAAGGACGATAACAACGATGATAATGACGATAATAACGACGACATTAACGACGATGATTGTGACAAAATAACGACGATATTAACGACGATAATTATGAGGATAATAAGGACGATAACAACGATGATAATGACGATATTAACGACGATAATAACGACGATAACAACGATGATAATGACGAAATAACGACGATAATAACGACGATAATTATGAGGATAATAACGACGATAACAACGATGACAATGACGATAATAACGACGATATTAACGACGATAATTATGCGGATAATAAGGACGATAACAACGATGATAATGACGATATTAACGACGATATTAACGACGATAATAACGACGATAATAACGACGATATTAACGACGATAATAAAGACAATAAAAAGAAGATAATGACAATAATAACGACGATATTATCGATGATATTTATGACGATAACAACGTAGATAATGACGATAATAACGACGACATTAACGACGATGATTATGACAAAATAACGACGATATTAACGACGATAATTATGAGGATAATAAGGACGATAACAACGAAGATAATGACGATAATAACGACGACATTAACGACAATGATTATGACAAAATAACGACGATATTAACGACGATAATTATGAGGATGATAAGGACGATAACAACGATGATAATGACGATAATAACGACGACATTAGCGACGATGTTTATGACAAAATAACGACGATATTAACGACGATAATTATGAGGATAATAAGGACGATAACAACGATGATAATGACGATATTAACGACGATATTAACGACGATAATAACGACGTTAATAACGACGATAAAAAGAAGATAATGACAATAATAACGACGATATTATCGATGATATTTATGACGATAACAACGATGATAATGACGATAATAACGACGACATTAACGACGATGATTATGACAAAATAACGACGATATTAACGACGATAATTATGAGGATGATAAGGACGATAACAACGATGATAATGACGATATTAACGACGATATTAACGACGATAATAACGACGTTAATAACGACGATAAAAAGAAGATAATGACAATAATAACGACGATATTATCGATGATATTTATGACGATAACAACGTAGATAATGACGATAATAACGACGACATTAACGACGATGATTATGACAAAATAACGACGATATTAACGACGATAATTATGAGGATGATAAGGACGATAACAACGATGATAATGACGATAATAACGACGACATTAACGACGATGATTGTGACAAAATAACGACGATATTAACGACGATAATTATGAGGATAATAAGGACGATAACAACGATGATAATGACGATATTAACGACGATAATAACGACGATAACAACGATGATAATGACGAAATAACGACGATAATAACGACGATAATTATGAGGATAATAACGACGATAACAACGATGACAATGACGATAATAACGACGATATTAACGACGATAATTATGCGGATAATAAGGACGATAACAACGATGATAATGACGATATTAACGACGATATTAACGACGATAATAACGACGATAATAACGACGATATTAACGACGATAATAAAGACAATAAAAAGAAGATAATGACAATAATAACGACGATATTATCGATGATATTTATGACGATAACAACGTAGATAATGACGATAATAACGACGACATTAACGACGATGATTATGACAAAATAACGACGATATTAACGACGATAATTATGAGGATGATAAGGACGATAACAACGATGATAATGACGATATTAACGACGACATTAACGACGATGATTGTGACAAAATAACGACGATATTAACGACGATAATTATGAGGATAATAAGGACGATAACAACGATTATAATAACGATATTAACGACGATAATAACGACGATATTAACGACGATAATAACGACGTTAATAACGACGATAAAAAGAAGATAATGACAATAATAACGACGATATTATCGATGATATTTATGACGATAACAACGTAGATAATGACGATAATAACGACGACATTAACGACGATGATTATGACAAAATAACGACGATATTAACGACGATAATTATGAGGATAATAAGGACGATAACAACGAAGATAATGACGATAATAACGACGACATTAACGACAATGATTATGACAAAATAACGACGATATTAACGACGATAATTATGATGATGATAAGGACGATAACAACGATGATAATGACGATAATAACGACGACATTAGCGACGATGTTTATGACAAAATAACGACGATATTAACGACGATAACTATGAGGATAATAAAGACGATAACAACGATGATAATGACGATATTAACGACGATATTAACGACGATAATAACGACGTTAATAACGACGATAAAAAGAAGATAATGACAATAATAACGACGATATTATCGATGATATTTATGACGATAACAACGATGATAATGACGATAATAACGACGACATTAACGACGATGATTATGACAAAATAACGACGATATTAACGACGATAATTATGAGGATGATAAGGACGATAACAACGATGATAATGACGATATTAACGACGATACTAACGACGATAATAACGACGTTAATAACGACGATAAAAAGAAGATAATGACAATAATAACGACGATATTATCGATGATATTTATGACGATAACAACGTAGATAATGACGATAATAACGACGACATTAACGACGATGATTATGACAAAATAACGACGATATTAACGACGATAATTATGAGGATGATAAGGACGATAACAGCGATGATAATGACGATAATAACGACGTCATTAACGACGATGATTGTGACAAAATAACGACGATATTAACGACGATAATTATGAGGATAATAAGGACGATAACAACGATGATAATGACGATATTAACGACGATATTAACGACGATAATAACGACGATAATAACGACGATATTAACGACGATAATAAAGACAATAAAAAGAAGATAATGACAATAATAACGACGATATTATCGATGATATTTATGACGATAACAACGTAGATAATGACGATAATAACGACGACATTAACGACGATGATTATGACAAAATAACGACGATATTAACGACGATAATTATGAGGATGATAAGGACGATAACAACGATGATAATGACGATATTAACGACGACATTAACGACGATGATTGTGACAAAATAACGACGATATTAACGACGATAATTATGAGGATAATAAGGACGATAACAACGATTATAATAACGATATTAACGACGATAATAACGACGATATTAACGACGATAATAACGACGTTAATAACGACGATAAAAAGAAGATAATGACAATAATAACGACGATATTATCGATGATATTTATGACGATAACAACGTAGATAATGACGATAATAACGACGACATTAACGACGATGATTATGACAAAATAACGACGATATTAACGACGATAATTATGAGGATAATAAGGACGATAACAACGAAGATAATGACGATAATAACGACGACATTAACGACAATGATTATGACAAAATAACGACGATATTAACGACGATAATTATGATGATGATAAGGACGATAACAACGATGATAATGACGATAATAACGACGACATTAGCGACGATGTTTATGACAAAATAACGACGATATTAACGACGATAACTATGAGGATAATAAAGACGATAACAACGATGATAATGACGATATTAACGACGATATTAACGACGATAATAACGACGTTAATAACGACGTTAAAAAGAAGATAATGACAATAATAACGACGATATTATCGATGATATTTATGACGATAACAACGATGATAATGACGATAATAACGACGACATTAACGACGATGATTATGACAAAATAACGACGATATTAACGACGATAATTATGAGGATGATAAGGACGATAACAACGATGATAATGACGATATTAACGACGATACTAACGACGATAATAACGACGTTAATAACGACGATAAAAAGAAGATAATGACAATAATAACGACGATATTATCGATGATATTTATGACGATAACAACGTAGATAATGACGATAATAACGACGACATTAACGACGATGATTATGACAAAATAACGACGATATTAACGACGATAATTATGAGGATGATAAGGACGATAACAACGATGATAATGACGATAATAACGACGACATTAACGACGATGTTTATGACAAAATAACGACGATATTAACGACGATAATTATGAGGATAATAAGGACGATAACAACGATTATAATGACGATATTAACGACGATATTAACGACGATAATAACGACGTTAAAAACGACGATAAAAAGAAGATAATGACAATAATAACGAAGATATTATCGATGATATTTATGACGATAACAACGTAGATAATGACGATAATAACGACGACATTAACGACGATGATTATGACAAAATAACGACGATATTAACGACGATAATTATGAGGATGATAAGGACGATAACAACGATGATAATGACGATATTAACGACGATATTAACGACGATAATAACGACGATATTAACGACGATAATAAAGATAATAAAAAGAAGATAATGACAATAATAACGACGATATTATCGATGATATTTATGACGATAACAACGTAGATAATGACGATAATAACGACGACATTAACGACGATGATTATGACAAAATAACGACGATATTAACGACGATAATTATGAGGATGATAAGGACGATAACAACGATGATAATGACGATATTAACGACGATATTAACGACGATAATAACGACGTTAATAACGACGATAAAAAGAAGATAATGACAATAATAACGACGATATTATCGATGATATTTATGACGATAACAACGTAGATAATGACGATAATAACGACGACATTAACGACGATGATTATGACAAAATAACGACGATATTAACGACGATAATTATGAGGATAATAAGGACGATAACAACGATGATAATGACGATATTAACGACGATATTAACGACGATAATAACGACGATATTAACGACGATAATAAAGACAATAAAAAGAAGATAATGACAATAATAACGACGATATTAACGATAATATTTATGACGATAACAACGACGATAATGACGATAATAACGACGACATTAACGACGATGATTGTGACAAAATAACGACGATATTAACGACGATAATTATGAGGATAATAAGGACGATAACAACGATGATAATGACGATATTAACGACGATAATAACGACCATATTAACGACGATAATAACGTCGATAAAAAGAAGATAATGACAATAATAACGACGATATTAACGATGATAATTATGACGATAACAACGAAGATAATGACGATAATAACGACGACATTATCGTCGATGATTATGACAAAATAACGACGATATTAACGACGATAATTATGAGGATGATATGGATGATAACAACGATGATAATGACGATAATAACGACGACATTAACGACGATGTTTATGACAAAATAACGACGATATTAACGACGATAATTATGAGGATAATAAGGACAATAACAACGATTATAATGACGATATTAACGACGATATTAACGACGTTAATAACGACGTTAAAAACGACGATAAAAAGAAGATAATGACAATAATAACGACGATATTATCGATGATATTTATGACGATAACAACGTAGATAATGACGATAATAACGACGACATTAACGACGATGATTATGACAAAATAACGACGATATTAACGACGATAATTATGAGGATGATAAGGACGATAACAACGATTATAATGACGATATTAACGACGATATTATCGTCGTTAATAACGACGTTAAAAACGACGATAAAAAGAAGATAATGACAATAATAACGACGATATTATCGATGATATTTATGACGATAACAACGTAGATAATGACGATAATAACGACGACATTAACGACGATGATTATGACAAAATAACGACGATATTAACGACGATAATTATGAGGATGATAAGGACGATAACAACGATGATAATGACGATATTAACGACGATATTAACGACGATAATAACGACGTTAATAACGACGATAAAAAGAAGATAATGACAATAATAACGACGATATTATCGATGATATTTATGACGATAACAACGTAGATAATGACGATAATAACGACGACATTAACGACGATGATTATGACAAAATAACGACGATATTAACGACGATAATTATGAGGATGATAAGGACGATAACAACGATGATAATGACGATAATAACGACGACATTAACGACGATGATTGTGACAAAATAACGACGATATTAACGACGATAATTATGAGGATAATAAGGACGATAACAACGATGATAATGACGATATTAACGACGATAATAACGACGATAACAACGATGATAATGACGAAATAACGACGATAATAACGACGATAATTATGAGGATAATAACGACGATAACAACGATGACAATGACGATAATAACGACGATATTAACGACGATAATTATGCGGATAATAAGGACGATAACAACGATGATAATGACGATATTAACGACGATATTAACGACGATAATAACGACGATAATAACGACGATATTAACGACGATAATAAAGACAATAAAAAGAAGATAATGACAATAATAACGACGATATTATCGATGATATTTATGACGATAACAACGTAGATAATGACGATAATAACGACGACATTAACGACGATGATTATGACAAAATAAAGACGATATTAACGACGATAATTATGAGGATGATAAGGACGATAACAACGATGATAATGACGATATTAACGACGACATTAACGACGATGATTGTGACAAAATAACGACGATATTAACGACGATAATTATGAGGATAATAAGGACGATAACAACGATTATAATAACGATATTAACGACGATAATAACGACGATATTAACGACGATAATAACGACGTTAATAACGACGATAAAAAGAAGATAATGACAATAATAACGACGATATTATCGATGATATTTATGACGATAACAACGTAGATAATGACGATAATAACGACGACATTAACGACGATGATTATGACAAAATAACGACGATATTAACGACGATAATTATGAGGATATTAAGGACGATAACAACGAAGATAATGACGATAATAACGACGACATTAACGACAATGATTATGACAAAATAACGACGATATTAACGACGATAATTATGAGGATGATAAGGACGATAACAACGATGATAATGACGATAATAACGACGACATTAGCGACGATGTTTATGACAAAATAACGACGATATTAACGACGATAACTATGAGGATAATAAAGACGATAACAACGATGATAATGACGATATTAACGACGATATTAACGACGATAATAACGACGTTAATAACGACGATAAAAAGAAGATAATGACAATAATAACGACGATATTATCGATGATATTTATGACGATAACAACGATGATAATGACGATAATAACGACGACATTAACGACGATGATTATGACAAAATAACGACGATATTAACGACGATAATTATGAGGATAATAAGGACGATAACAACGAAGATAATGACGATAATAACGACGACATTAACGACAATGATTATGACAAAATAACGACGATATTAACGACGATAATTATGATGATGATAAGGACGATAACAACGATGATAATGACGATAATAACGACGACATTAGCGACGATGTTTATGACAAAATAACGACGATATTAACGACGATAACTATGAGGATAATAAAGACGATAACAACGATGATAATGACGATATTAACGACGATATTAACGACGATAATAACGACGTTAATAACGACGATAAAAAGAAGATAATGACAATAATAACGACGATATTATCGATGATATTTATGACGATAACAACGATGATAATGACGATAATAACGACGACATTAACGACGATGATTATGACAAAATAACGACGATATTAACGACGATAATTATGAGGATGATAAGGACGATAACAACGATGATAATGACGATATTAACGACGATACTAACGACGATAATAACGACGTTAATAACGACGATAAAAAGAAGATAATGACAATAATAACGACGATATTATCGATGATATTTATGACGATAACAACGTAGATAATGACGATAATAACGACGACATTAACGACGATGATTATGACAAAATAACGACGATATTAACGACGATAATTATGAGGATGATAAGGACGATAACAGCGATGATAATGACGATAATAACGACGTCATTAACGACGATGATTGTGACAAAATAACGACGATATTAACGACGATAATTATGAGGATAATAAGGACGATAACAACGATGATAATGACGATATTAACGACGATATCAACGACGATAATAACGACGATAATAACGACGATATTAACGACGATAATAAAGACAATAAAAAGAAGATAATGACAATAATAACGACGATATTATCGATGATATTTATGACGATAACAACGTAGATAATGACGATAATAACGACGACATTAACGACGATGATTATGACAAAATAACGACGATATTAACGACGATAATTATGAGGATGATAAGGACGATAACAACGATGATAATGACGATATTAACGACGACATTAACGACGATGATTGTGACAAAATAACGACGATATTAACGACGATAATTATGAGGATAATAAGGACGATAACAACGATTATAATAACGATATTAACGACGATAATAACGACGATATTAACGACGATAATAACGACGTTAATAACGACGATAAAAAGAAGATAATGACAATAATAACGACGATATTATCGATGATATTTATGACGATAACAACGTAGATAATGACGATAATAACGACGACATTAACGACGATGATTATGACAAAATAACGACGATATTAACGACGATAATTATGAGGATAATAAGGACGATAACAACGAAGATAATGACGATAATAACGACGACATTAACGACAATGATTATGACAAAATAACGACGATATTAACGACGATAATTATGATGATGATAAGGACGATAACAACGATGATAATGACGATAATAACGACGACATTAGCGACGATGTTTATGACAAAATAACGACGATATTAACGACGATAACTATGAGGATAATAAAGACGATAACAACGATGATAATGACGATATTAACGACGATATTAACGACGATAATAACGACGTTAATAACGACGATAAAAAGAAGATAATGACAATAATAACGACGATATTATCGATGATATTTATGACGATAACAACGATGATAATGACGATAATAACGACGACATTAACGACGATGATTATGACAAAATAACGACGATATTAACGACGATAATTATGAGGATGATAAGGACGATAACAACGATGATAATGACGATATTAACGACGATACTAACGACGATAATAACGACGTTAATAACGACGATAAAAAGAAGATAATGACAATAATAACGACGATATTATCGATGATATTTATGACGATAACAACGTAGATAATGACGATAATAACGACGACATTAACGACGATGATTATGACAAAATAACGACGATATTAACGACGATAATTATGAGGATGATAAGGACGATAACAACGATGATAATGACGATAATAACGACGTCATTAACGACGATGATTGTGACAAAATAACGACGATATTAACGACGATAATTATGAGGATAATAAGGACGATAACAACGATGATAATGACGATATTAACGACGATAATAACGACGATAACAACGATGATAATGACGAAATAACGACGATAATAACGACGATAATTATGAGGATAATAACGACGATAACAACGATGACAATGACGATAATAACGACGATATTAACGACGATAATTATGCGGATAATAAGGACGATAACAACGATGATAATGACGATATTAACGACGATATTAACGACGATAATAACGACGATATTAACGACGATAATAACGACGATATTAACGACGATAATAAAGACAATAAAAAGAAGATAATGACAATAATAACGACGATATTAAAGATAATATTTATGACGATAACAACGTAGATAATGACGATATTAACGACGACATTATCGTCGATGATTATGACAAAATAACGACGATATTAACGACGATAATTATGAGGATGATAAGGATGATAACAACGATGATAATGACGATAATAACGACGACATTAACGACGATGATTATGACAAAATAACGACGATATTAACGACGATAATTATGAGGATGATAAGGATGATAACAACGATGATAATGACGATAATAACGACGACATTAACGACGATGTTTATGACAAAATAACGACGATATTAACGACGATAATTATGAGGATAATAAGGACGATAACAACGATTATAATGACGATATTAACGACGATATTAACGACGATAATAACGACGTTAAAAACGACGATAAAAAGAAGATAATGACAATAATAACGAAGATATTATCGATGATATTTATGACGATAACAACGTAGATAATGACGATAATAACGACGACATTAACGACGATGATTATGACAAAATAACGACGATATTAACGACGATAATTATGAGGATGATAAGGACGATAACAACGATGATAATGACGATATTAACGACGATATTAACGACGATAATAACGACGATATTAACGACGATAATAAAGACAATAAAAAGAAGATAATGACAATAATAACGACGATATTATCGATGATATTTATGACGATAACAACGTAGATAATGACGATAATAACGACGACATTAACGACGATGATTATGACAAAATAACGACGATATTAACGACGATAATTATGAGGATGATAAGGACGATAACAACGATGATAATGACGATATTAACGACGATATTAACGACGATAATAACGACGTTAATAACGACGATAAAAAGAAGATAATGACAATAATAACGACGATATTATCGATGATATTTATGACGATAACAACGTAGATAATGACGATAATAACGACGACATTAACGACGATGATTATGACAAAATAACGACGATATTAACGACGATAATTATGAGGATAATAAGGACGATAACAACGATGATAATGACGATATTAACGACGATATTAACGACGATAATAACGACGATATTAACGACGATAATAAAGACAATAAAAAGAAGATAATGACAATAATAACGACGATATTAACGATAATATTTATGACGATAACAACGATGATAATGACGATAATAACGACGACATTAACGACGATGATTGTGACAAAATAACGACGATATTAACGACGATAATTATGAGGATAATAAGGACGATAACAACGATGATAATGACGATATTAACGACGATAATAACGACCATATTAACGACGATAATAACGTCGATAAAAAGAAGATAATGACAATAATAACGACGATATTAACGATGATAATTATGACGATAACAACGAAGATAATGACGATAATAACGACGACATTATCGTCGATGATTATGACAAAATAACGACGATATTAACGACGATAATTATGAGGATGATATGGATGATAACAACGATGATAATGACGATAATAACGACGACATTAACGACGATGTTTATGACAAAATAACGACGATATTAACGACGATAATTATGAGGATAATAAGGACAATAACAACGATTATAATGACGATATTAACGTCGTTATTATCGTCGTTAATAACGACGTTAAAAACGACGATAAAAAGAAGATAATGACAATAATAACGACGATATTATCGATGATATTTATGACGATAACAACGTAGATAATGACGATAATAACGACGACATTAACGACGATGATTATGACAAAATAACGACGATATTAACGACGATAATTATGAGGATGATAAGGACGATAACAACGATTATAATGACGATATTAACGACGATATTAACGACGTTAATAACGACGTTAAAAACGACGATAAAAAGAAGATAATGACAATAATAACGACGATATTATCGATGATATTTATGACGATAACAACGTAGATAATGACGATAATAACGACGACATTAACGACGATGATTATGACAAAATAACGACGATATTAACGACGATAATTATGAGGATGATAAGGACGATAACAGCGATGATAATGACGATATTAACGACGATATTAACGACGATAATAACGACGTTAATAACGACGATAAAAAGAAGATAATGACAATAATAACGACGATATTATCGATGATATTTATGACGATAACAACGTAGATAATGACGATAATAACGACGACATTAACGACGATGATTATGACAAAATAACGACGATATTAACGACGATAATTATGAGGATGATAAGGACGATAACAACGATGATAATGACGATAATAACGACGACATTAACGACGATGATTGTGACAAAATAACGACGATATTAACGACGATAATTATGAGGATAATAAGGACGATAACAACGATGATAATGACGATATTAACGACGATAATAACGACGATAACAACGATGATAATGACGAAATAACGACGATAATAACGACGATAATTATGAGGATAATAACGACGATAACAACGATGACAATGACGATAATAACGACGATATTAACGACGATAATTATGCGGATAATAAGGACGATAACAACGATGATAATGACGATATTAACGACGATATTAACGACGATAATAACGACGATAATAACGACGATATTAACGACGATAATAAAGACAATAAAAAGAAGATAATGACAATAATAACGACGATATTATCGATGATATTTATGACGATAACAACGTAGATAATGACGATAATAACGACGACATTAACGACGATGATTATGACAAAATAAAGACGATATTAACGACGATAATTATGAGGATGATAAGGACGATAACAACGATGATAATGACGATATTAACGACGACATTAACGACGATGATTGTGACAAAATAACGACGATATTAACGACGATAATTATGAGGATAATAAGGACGATAACAACGATTATAATAACGATATTAACGACGATAATAACGACGATATTAACGACGATAATAACGACGTTAATAACGACGATAAAAAGAAGATAATGACAATAATAACGACGATATTATCGATGATATTTATGACGATAACAACGTAGATAATGACGATAATAACGACGACATTAACGACGATGATTATGACAAAATAACGACGATATTAACGACGATAATTATGAGGATAATAAGGACGATAACAACGAAGATAATGACGATAATAACGACGACATTAACGACAATGATTATGACAAAATAACGACGATATTAACGACGATAATTATGAGGATGATAAGGACGATAACAACGATGATAATGACGATAATAACGACGACATTAGCGACGATGTTTATGACAAAATAACGACGATATTAACGACGATAACTATGAGGATAATAAAGACGATAACAACGATGATAATGACGATATTAACGACGATATTAACGACGATAATAACGACGTTAATAACGACGATAAAAAGAAGATAATGACAATAATAACGACGATATTATCGATGATATTTATGACGATAACAACGATGATAATGACGATAATAACGACGACATTAACGACGATGATTATGACAAAATAACGACGATATTAACGACGATAATTATGAGGATGATAAGGACGATAACAACGATGATAATGACGATATTAACGACGATACTAACGACAATAATAACGACGTTAATAACGACGATAAAAAGAAGATAATGACAATAATAACGACGATATTATCGATGATATTTATGACGATAACAACGTAGATAATGACGATAATAACGACGACATTAACGACGATGATTATGACAAAATAACGACGATATTAACGACGATAATTATGAGGATGATAAGGACGATAACAACGATGATAATGACGATAATAACGACGTCATTAACGACGATGATTGTGACAAAATAACGACGATATTAACGACGATAATTATGAGGATGATAAGGACGATAACAACGATGATAATGACGATATTAACGACGATATTAACGACGATAATAATGACGTTAATAACGACGATAAAAAGAAGATAATGACAATAATAACGACGATATTATCGATGATATTTATGACGATAACAACGTAGATAATGACGATAATAACGACGACATTAACGACGATGATTATGACAAAATAACGACGATATTAACGACGATAATTATGAGGATGATAAGGACGATAACAACGATGATAATGACGATAATAACGACGACATTAACGACGATAATAACGACGTTAATAACGACGATAAAAAGAAGATAATGACAATAATAACGACGATATTATCGATGATATTTATAACGATAACAACGTAGATAATGACGATAATAACGACGACATTAACGACGATGATTATGACAAAATAACGACGATATTAACGACGATAATTATGAGGATAATAAGGACGATAACAACGAAGATAATGACGATAATAACGACGACATTAACGACAATGATTATGACAAAATAACGACGATATTAACGACGATAACTATGAGGATAATAAAGACGATAACAACGATGATAATGACGATATTAACGACGATATTAACGACGATAATAACGACGTTAATAACGACGATAAAAAGAAGATAATGACAATAATAACGACGATATTATCGATGATATTTATGACGATAACAACGATGATAATGACGATAATAACGACGACATTAACGACGATGATTATGACAAAATAACGACGATATTAACGACGATAATTATGAGGATGATAAGGACGACCACAACGATGATAATGACGATATTAACGACGATACTAACGACAATAATAACGACGTTAATAACGACGATAAAAAGAAGATAATGACAATAATAACGACGATATTATCGATGATATTTATGACGATAACAACGTAGATAATGACGATAATAACGACGACATTAACGACGATGATTATGACAAAATAACGACGATATTAACGACGATAATTATGAGGATGATAAGGACGATAACAACGATGATAATGACGATAATAACGACGACATTAACGACAATGATTATGACAAAATAACGACGATATTAACGACGATAATTATGATGATGATAAGGACGATAAGAACGATGATAATGACGATAATAACGACGACATTAGCGACGATGTTTATGACAAAATAACGACGATATTAACGACGATAACTATGAGGATAATAAAGACGATAACAACGATGATAATGACGATATTAACGACGATATTAACGACGATAATAACGACGTTAATAACGACGATAAAAAGAAGATAATGACAATAATAACGACGATATTATCGATGATATTTATGACGATAACAACGATGATAATGACGATAATAACGACGACATTAACGACGATGATTATGACAAAATAACGACGATATTAACGACGATAATTATGAGGATGATAAGGACGACAACAACGATGATAATGACGATATTAACGACGATACTAACGACAATAATAACGACGTTAATAACGACGATAAAAAGAAGATAATGACAATAATAACGACGATATTATCGATGATATTTATGACGATAACAACGTAGATAATGACGATAATAACGACGACATTAACGACGATGATTATGACATAATAACGACGATATTAACGACGATAATTATGAGGATAATAAGGACGATAACAACGAAGATAATGACGATAATAACGACGACATTAACGACAACGATTATGACAAAATAACGACGATATTAACGACGATAATTATGATGATGATAAGGACGATAACAACGATGATAATGACGATAATAACGACGACATTAGCGACGATGTTTATGACAAAATAACGACGATATTAACGACGATAACTATGAGGATAATAAAGACGATAACAACGATGATAATGACGATATTAACGACGATATTAACGACGATAATAACGACGTTAATAACGACGATAAAAAGAAGATAATGACAATAATAACGACGATATTATCGATGATATTTATGACGATAACAACGATGATAATGACGATAATAACGACGACATTAACGACGATGATTATGACAAAATAACGACGATATTAACGACGATAATTATGAGGATGATAAGGACGATAACAACGATGATAATGACGATATTAACGACGATACTAACGACGATAATAACGACGTTAATAACGACGATATAAAGAAGATAATGACAATTATAACGACGATATTATCGATGATATTTATGACGATAACAACGTAGATAATGACGATAATAACGACGACATTAACGACGATGATTATGACAAAATAACGACGATATTAACGACGATAATTATGAGGATGATAAGGACGATAACAACGATGATAATGACGATAATAACGACGTCATTAACGACGATGATTGTGACAAAATAACGACGATATTAACGACGATAATTATGAGGATAATAAGGACGATAACAACGATGATAATGACGATATTAACGACGATAATAACGACGATAACAACGATGATAATGACGAAATAACGACGATAATAACGACGATAATTATGAGGATAATAACGACGATAACAACGATGACAATGACGATAATAACGACGATATTAACGACGATAATTATGAGGATAATAAGGACGATAACAACGATGATAATGACGATATTAACGACGATAATAACGACGATAACAACGATGATAATGACGAAATAACGACGATAATAACGACGATAATTATGAGAATAATAACGACGATAACAACGATGACAATGACGATAATAACGACGATATTAACGACGATAATTATGCGGATAATAAGGACGATAACAACGATGATAATGACGATATTAACGACGATATTAACGACGATAATAACGACGATATTAACGACGATAATAACGACGATATTAACGACGATAATAAAGACAATAAAAAGAAGATAATGACAATAATAACGACGATATTAAAGATAATATTTATGACGATAACAACGTAGATAATGACGATATTAACGACGACATTATCGTCGATGATTATGACAAAATAACGACGATATTAACGACGATAATTATGAGGATGATAAGGATGATAACAACGATGATAATGACGATAATAACGACGACATTAACGACGATGATTATGACAAAATAACGACGATATTAACGACGATAATTATGAGGATGATAAGGATGATAACAACGATGATAATGACGATAATAACGACGACATTAACGACGATGTTTATGACAAAATAACGACGATATTAACGACGATAATTATGAGGATAATAAGGACGATAACAACGATTATAATGACGATATTAACGACGATATTAACGACGATAATAACGACGTTAAAAACGACGATAAAAAGAAGATAATGACAATAATAACGACGATATTATCGATGATATTTATGACGATAACAACGTAGATAATGACGATAATAACGACGACATTAACGACGATGATTATGACAAAATAACGACGATATTAACGACGATAATTATGAGGATGATAAGGACGATAACAACGATGATAATGACGATATTAACGACGATATTAACGACGATAATAACGACGACATTAACGACGATGATTATGACAAAATAACGACGATATTAACGACGATAATTATGAGGATGATAAGGACGATAACAACGATGATAATGACGATATTAACGACGATATTAACGACGATAATAACGACGTTAATAACGACGATAAAAAGAAGATAATGACAATAATAACGACGATATTATCGATGATATTTATGACGATAACAACGTAGATAATGACGATAATAACGACGACATTAACGACGATGATTATGACAAAATAACGACGATATTAACGACGATAATTATGAGGATAATAAGGACGATAACAACGATGATAATGACGATATTAACGACGATATTAACGACGATAATAACGACGATATTAACGACGATAATAAAGACAATAAAAAGAAGATAATGACAATAATAACGACGATATTAACGATAATATTTATGACGATAACAACGTAGATAATGACGATAATAACGACGACATTAACGACGATGATTATGACAAAATAACGACGATATTAACGACGATAATTATGAGGATGATAAGGACGATAACAACGATGATAATGACGATAATAACGACGACATTAACGACGATGATTGTGACAAAATAACGACGATATTAACGACGATAATTATGAGGATAATAAGGACGATAACAACGATGATAATGACGATATTAACGACGATAATAACGACCATATTAACGACGATAATAACGTCGATAAAAAGAAGATAATGACAATAATAACGACGATATTAACGATGATAATTATGACGATAACAACGAAGATAATGACGATAATAACGACGACATTATCGTCGATGATTATGACAAAATAACGACGATATTAACGACGATAATTATGAGGATGATATGGATGATAACAACGATGATAATGACGATAATAACGACGACATTAACGACGATGTTTATGACAAAATAACGACGATATTAACGACGATAATTATGAGGATAATAAGGACAATAACAACGATTATAATGACGATATTAACGTCGTTATTATCGTCGTTAATAACGACGTTAAAAACGACGATAAAAAGAAGATAATGACAATAATAACGACGATATTATCGATGATATTTATGACGATAACAACGTAGATAATGACGATAATAACGACGACATTAACGACGATGATTATGACAAAATAACGACGATATTAACGACGATAATTATGAGGATGATAAGGACGATAACAACGATTATAATGACGATATTAACGACGATATTATCGTCGTTAATAACGACGTTAAAAACGACGATAAAAAGAAGATAATGACAATAATAACGACGATATTATCGATGATATTTATGACGATAACAACGTAGATAATGACGATAATAACGACGACATTAACGACGATGATTATGACAAAATAACGACGATATTAACGACGATAATTATGAGGATGATAAGGACGATAACAACGATGATAATGACGATATTAACGACGATATTAACGACGATAATAACGACGTTAATAACGACGATAAAAAGAAGATAATGACAATAATAACGACGATATTATCGATGATATTTATGACGATAACAACGTAGATAATGACGATAATAACGACGACATTAACGACGATGATTATGACAAAATAACGACGATATTAACGACGATAATTATGAGGATGATAAGGACGATAACAACGATGATAATGACGATAATAACGACGACATTAACGACGATGATTGTGACAAAATAACGACGATATTAACGACGATAATTATGAGGATAATAAGGACGATAACAACGATGATAATGACGATATTAACGACGATAATAACGACGATAACAACGATGATAATGACGAAATAACGACGATAATAACGACGATAATTATGAGGATAATAACGACGATAACAACGATGACAATGACGATAATAACGACGATATTAACGACGATAATTATGCGGATAATAAGGACGATAACAACGATGATAATGACGATATTAACGACGATATTAACGACGATAATAACGACGATAATAACGACGATATTAACGACGATAATAAAGACAATAAAAAGAAGATAATAACAATAATAACGACGATATTATCGATGATATTTATGACGATAACAACGTAGATAATGACGATAATAACGACGACATTAACGACGATGATTATGACAAAATAACGACGATATTAACGACGATAATTATGAGGATGATAAGGACGATAACACCGATGATAATGACGATAATAACGACGACATTAACGACGATGATTGTGACAAAATAACGACGATATTAACGACGATAATTATGAGGATAATAAGGACGATAACAACGATTATAATAACGATATTAACGACGATAATAACGACGATATTAACGACGATAATAACGACGTTAATAACGACGATAAAAAGAAGATAATGACAATAATAACGACGATATTATCGATGATATTTATGACGATAACAACGTAGATAATGACGATAATAACGACGACATTAACGACGATGATTATGACAAAATAACGACGATATTAACGACGATAATTATGAGGATAATAAGGACGATAACAACGAAGATAATGACGATAATAACGACGACATTAACGACAATGATTATGACAAAATAACGACGATATTAACGACGATAATTATGAGGATGATAAGGACGATAACAACGATGATAATGACGATAATAACGACGACATTAGCGACGATGTTTATGACAAAATAACGACGATATTAACGACGATAACTATGAGGATAATAAAGACGATAACAACGATGATAATGACG
Organism: Dolichovespula media; assembly: GCA_911387685.1. NCBI lineage: Eukaryota > Metazoa > Arthropoda > Insecta > Hymenoptera > Vespidae > Dolichovespula > Dolichovespula media. Next base: position 54,092 of record CAJVQJ010000045.1, read on the forward strand.
ATATTAACGACGATATTAACGACGATAATAACGACGTTAATAACGACGATAAAAAGAAGATAATGACAATAATAACGACGATATTATCGATGATATTTATGACGATAACAACGATGATAATGACGATAATAACGACGACATTAACGACGATGATTATGACAAAATAACGACGATATTAACGACGATAATTATGAGGATGATAAGGACGATAACAACGATGATAATGACGATATTAACGACGATACTAACGACAATAATAACGACGTTAATAACGACGATAAAAAGAAGATAATGACAATAATAACGACGATATTATCGATGATATTTATGACGATAACAACGTAGATAATGACGATAATAACGACGACATTATCGACGATGATTATGACAAAATAACGACGATATTAACGACGATAATTATGAGGATGATAAGGACGATAACAACGATGATAATGACGATAATAACGACGTCATTAACGACGATGATTGTGACAAAATAACGACGATATTAACGACGATAATTATGAGGATAATAAGGACGATAACAACGATGATAATGACGATATTAACGACGATATTAACGACGATAATAACGACGTTAATAACGACGATAAAAAGAAGATAATGACAATAATAACGACGATATTATCGATGATATTTATGACGATAACAACGATGATAATGACGATAATAACGACGACATTAACGACGATGATTATGACAAAATAACGACGATATTAACGACGATAATTATGAGGATGATAAGGACGATAACAACGATGATAATGACGATATTAACGACGATATTAACGACGATAATAATGACGTTAATAACGACGATAAAAAGAAGATAATGACAATAATAACGACGATATTATCGATGATATTTATGACGATAACAACGTAGATAATGACGATAATAACGACGACATTAACGACGATGATTATGACAAAATAACGACGATATTAACGACGATAATTATGAGGATGATAAGGACGATAACAACGATGATAATGACGATAATAACGACGACATTAACGACGATAATAACGACGTTAATAACGACGATAAAAAGAAGATAATGACAATAATAACGACGATATTATCGATGATATTTATAACGATAACAACGTAGATAATGACGATAATAACGACGACATTAACGACGATGATTATGACAAAATAACGACGATATTAACGACGATAATTATGAGGATAATAAGGACGATAACAACGAAGATAATGACGATAATAACGACGACATTAACGACAATGATTATGACAAAATAACGACGATATTAACGACGATAACTATGAGGATAATAAAGACGATAACAACGATGATAATGACGATATTAACGACGATATTAACGACGATAATAACGACGTTAATAACGACGATAAAAAGAAGATAATGACAATAATAACGACGATATTATCGATGATATTTATGACGATAACAACGATGATAATGACGATAATAACGACGACATTAACGACGATGATTATGACAAAATAACGACGATATTAACGACGATAATTATGAGGATGATAAGGACGACAACAACGATGATAATGACGATATTAACGACGATACTAACGACAATAATAACGACGTTAATAACGACGATAAAAAGAAGATAATGACAATAATAACGACGATATTATCGATGATATTTATGACGATAACAACGTAGATAATGACGATAATAACGACGACATTAACGACGATGATTATGACAAAATAACGACGATATTAACGACGATAATTATGAGGATGATAAGGACGATAACAACGATGATAATGACGATAATAACGACGTCATTAACGACGATGATTGTGACAAAATAACGACGATATTAACGACGATAATTATGAGGATAATAAGGACGATAACAACGATGATAATGACGATATTAACGACGATATTAACGACGATAATAACGACGTTAATAACGACGATAAAAAGAAGATAATGACAATAATAACGACGATATTATCGATGATATTTATGACGATAACAACGATGATAATGACGATAATAACGACGACATTAACGACGATGATTATGACAAAATAACGACGATATTAACGACGATAATTATGAGGATGATAAGGAAGATAACAACGATGATAATGACGATATTAACGACGATATTAACGACGATAATAATGACGTTAATAACGACGATAAAAAGAAGATAATGACAATAATAACGACGATATTATCGATGATATTTATGACGATAACAACGTAGATAATGACGATAATAACGACGACATTAACGACGATGATTATGACAAAATAACGACGATAATTATGAGGATGATAAGGACGATAACAACGATGATAATGACGATAATAACGACGACATTAACGACGATAATAACGACGTTAATAACGACGATAAAAAGAAGATAATGACAATAATAACGACGATATTATCGATGATATTTATAACGATAACAACGTAGATAATGACGATAATAACGACGACATTAACGACGATGATTATGACAAAATAACGACGATATTAACGACGATAATTATGAGGATGATAAGGACGATAACAACGATGATAATGACGATATTAACGACGACATTACGACGATGATTGTGACAAAATAACGACGATATTAACGACGATAAGTATGAGGATAATAAGGACGATAACAACGATTATAATAACGATATTAACGACGATAATAACGACGATATTAACGACGATAATAACGACGTTAATAACGACGATAAAAAGAAGATAATTACAATAATAACGACGATATTATCGATGATATTTATGACGATAACAACGTAGATAATGACGATAATAACGACGACATTAACGACGATGATTATGACAAAATAACGACGATATTAACGACGATAATTATGAGGATAATAAGGACGATAACAACGAAGATAATGACGATAATAACGACGACATTAACGACAATGATTATGACAAAATAACGACGATATTAACGACGATAATTATGAGGATGATAAGGACGATAACAACGATGATAATGACGATAATAACGACGACATTAGCGACGATGTTTATGACAAAATAACGACGATATTAACGACGATAACTATGAGGATAATAAGGACGATAACAACGATGATAATGACGATAATAACGACGACATTAACGACGATGATTGTGACAAAATAACGACGATATTAACGACGATAATTATGAGGATAATAAGGACGATAACAACGATGATAATGACGATATTAACGACGATAATAACGACGATAACAACGATGATAATGACGAAATAACGACGATAATAACGACGATAATTATGAGGATAATAACGACGATAACAACGATGACAATGACGATAATAACGACGATATTAACGACGATAATTATGCGGATAATAAGGACGATAACAACGATGATAATGACGATATTAACGACGATATTAACGACGATAATAACGACGATAATAACGACGATATTAACGACGATAATAAAGACAATAAAAAGAAGATAATGACAATAATAACGACGATATTATCGATGATATTTATGACGATAACAACGTAGATAATGACGATAATAACGACGACATTAACGACGATGATTATGACAAAATAACGACGATATTAACGACGATAATTATGAGGATGATAAGGACGATAACAACGATGATAATGACGATATTAACGACGATATTAACGACGATAATAACGACGTTAATAACGACGATAAAAAGAAGATAATGACAATAATAACGACGATATTATCGATGATATTTATGACGATAACAACGTAGATAATGACGATAATAACGACGACATTAACGACGATGATTATGACAATATAACGACGATATTAACGACGATAATTATGAGGATGATAAGGACGATAACAACGATGATAATAACGATATTAACGACGATATTAACGACGATAATAACGACGTTAATAACGACGATAAAAAGAAGATAATGGCAATAATAACGACGATATTATCGATGATATTTATGACGATAACAACGTAGATAATGACGATAATAACGACGACATTAACGACGATGATTATGACAAAATAACGACGATATTAACGACGATAATTATGAGGATAATAAGGACGATAACAACGATGATAATGACGATATTAACGACGAAATCAACGACGATAATAACGACGATATTAACGACGATAATAAAGACAATAAAAAGAAGATAATGACAATAATAACGACGATATTAACGATAATATTTATGACGATAACAACGTAGATAATGACGATAATAACGACGACATTAACGACGATGATTATGACAAAATAACGACGATATTAACGACGATAATAACGACGTTAATAACGACGATAAAAAGAAGATAATGACAATAAAAACGACGATATTATCGATGATATTTATGACGATAACAACGTAGATAATGACGATAATAACGACGACATTAACGACGATGATTATGACAAAATAACGACGATATTAACGACGATAATTATGAGGATAATAAGGACGATAACAACGATGATAATGACGATATTAACGACGATATCAACGACGATAATAACGACGATATTAACGACGATAATAAAGACAATAAAAAGAAGATAATGACAATAATAACGACGATATTAACGATAATATTTATGACGATAACAACGTAGATAATGACGATAATAACGACGACATTAACGACGATGATTATGACAAAATAACGACGATATTAACGACGATATTAACGACGATAATTATGAGGATGATAAGGACGATAACAACGATGATAATGACGATAATAACGACGACATTAACGACGATGATTGTGACAAAATAACGACGATATTAACGACGATAATTATGAGGATAATAAGGACGATAACAACGATGATAATGACGATATTAACGACGGTAATAACGACGATATTAACGAAAATAATAACGTCGATAAAAAGAAGATAATGACAATAATAACGACGATATTAACGATGATAATTATGACGATAACAACGAAGATAATGACGATAATAACGACGACATTATCGTCGATGATTATGACAAAATAACGACGATATTAACGACGATAATTATGAGGATGATAAGGATGATAACAACGATGATAATGACGATAATAACGACGACATTAACGACGATGTTTATGACAAAATAACGACGATATTAACGACGATAATTATGAGGATAATAAGGACGATAACAACGATTATAATGACGATATTAACGACGATATTAACGACGATAATAACGACGTTAAAAACGACGATAAAAAGAAGATAATGACAATAATAACGACGATATTATCGATGATATTTATGACGATAACAACGTAGATAATGACGATAATAACGACGACATTAACGACGATGATTATGACAAAATAACGACGATATTAACGACGATAATTATGAGGATGATAAGGACGATAACAACGATGATAATGACGATATTAACGACGATATTAACGACGATAATAACGACGATATTAACGACGATAATAAAGACAATAAAAAGAAGATAATGACAATAATAACGACGATATTATCGATGATATTTATGACGATAACAACGTAGATAATGACGATAATAACGACGACCTTAACGACGATGATTATGACAAAATAACGACGATATTAACGACGATAATTATGAGGATGATAAGGATGATAACAACGATGATAATGACGATAATAACGACGACATTAACGACGATGTTTATGACAAAATAACGACGATATTAACGACGATAATTATGAGGATAATAAGGACAATAACAACGATTATAATGACGATATTAACGACGATATTAACGACGTTAATAACGACGTTAAAAACGACGATAAAAAGAAGATAATGACAATAATAACGACGATATTATCGATGATATTTATGACGATAACAACGTAGATAATGACGATAATAACGACGACATTAACGACGATGATTATGACAAAATAACGACGATATTAACGACGATAATTATGAGGATGATAAGGACGATAACAACGATTATAATGACGATATTAACGACGATATTATCGTCGTTAATAACGACATTAAAAACGACGATAAAAAGAAGATAATGACAATAATAACGACGATATTATCGATGATATTTATGACGATAACAACGTAGATAATGACGATAATAACGACGACATTAACGACGATGATTATGACAAATTAACGACGATATTAACGACGATAATTATGAGGATGATAAGGACGATAACAACGATGATAATGACGATATTAACGACGATATTAACGACGATAATAACGACGATATTAACGACGATAATAAAGACAATAAAAAGAAGATAATGACAATAATAACGACGATATTAAAGATAATATTTATGACGATAACAACGTAGATAATGACGATATTAACGACGACATTATCGTCGATGATTATGACAAAATAACGACGATATTAACGACGATAATTATGAGGATGATAAGGATGATAACAACGATGATAATGACGATAATAACGACGACATTAACGACGATGATTATGACAAAATAACGACGATATTAACGACGATAATTATGAGGATGATAAGGACGATAACAACGATGATAATGACGATAATAACGACGACATTAGCGACGATGTTTATGACAAAATAACGACGATATTAACGACGATAATTATGAGGATAATAAGGACGATAACAACGAAGATAATGACGATAATAACGACGACATTAACGACAATGATTATGACAAAATAACGACGATATTAACGACGATAATTATGAGGATGATAAGGACGATAACAACGATGATAATGACGATAATAACGACGACATTAGCGACGATGTTTATGACAAAATAACGACGATATTAACGACGATAACTATGAGGATAATAAGAACGATAACAACGATGATAATGACGATATTAACGACGATATTAACGACGATAATAACGACGTTAATAACGACGATAAAAAGAAGATAATGACAATAATAACGACGATATTATCGATGATATTTATGACGATAACAACGATGATAATGACGATAATAACGACGACATTAACGACGATGATTATGACAAAATAACGACGATATTAACGACGATAATTATGAGGATGATAAGGACGATAACAACGATGATAATGACGATATTAACGACGATATTAACGACGATAATAACGACGTTAATAACGACGATAAAAAGAAGATAATGACAATAATAACGACGATATTATCGATGATATTTATGACGATAACAACGTAGATAATGACGATAATAACGACGACATTAACGACGATGATTATGACAAAATAACGACGATATTAACGACGATAATTATGAGGATGATAAGGACGATAACAACGATGATAATGACGATAATAACGACGACATTAACGACGATAATAACGACGTTAATAACGACGATAAAAAGAAGATAATGACAATAATAACGACGATATTATCGATGATATTTATGACGATAACAACGTAGATAATGACGATAATAACGACGACATTAACGACGATGATTATAACAAAATAACGACGATATTAACGACGATAATTATGAGGAAGATAAGGACGATAACAACGAAGATAATGACGATAATAACGACGACATTAACGACAATGATTATGACAAAATAACGACGATATTAACGACGATAATTATGAGGATGATAAGGACGATAACAACGATGATAATGACGATAATAACGACGACATTAGCGACGATATTTATGACAAAATAACGACGATATTAACGACGATAACTATGAGGATAATAAGGACGATAACAACGATGATAATGACGAAATTAACGACGATATTAACGACGATAATAACGACGTTAATAACGACGATAAAAAGAAGATAATGACAATAATAACGACGATATTATCGATGATATTTATGACGATAACAACGATGATAATGACGATAATAACGACGACATTAACGACGATGATTATGACAAAATAACGACGATATTAACGACGATAATTATGAGGATGATAAGGACGATAACAACGATGATAATGACGATATTAACGACGATATTAACGACGATAATAACGACGTTAATAACGACGATAAAAAGAAGATAATGACAATAATAACGACGATATTATCGATGATATTTATGACGATAACAACGTAGATAATGACGATAATAACGACGACATTAACGACGATGATTATGACAAAATAACGACGATATTAACGACGATAATTATGAGGATAATAAGGACGATAACAACGATGATAATGACGATATTAACGACGATATCAACGACGATAATAACGACGATATTAACGACGATAATAAAGACAATAAAAAGAAGATAATGACAATAATAACGACGATATTAACGATAATATTTATGACGATAACAACGTAGATAATGACGATAATAACGACGACATTAACGACGATGATTATGACAAAATAACGACGATATTAACGACGATATTAACGACGATAATTATGAGGATGATAAGGACGATAACAACGATGATAATGACGATAATAACGACGACATTAACGACGATGATTGTGACAAAATAACGACGATATTAACGACGATAATTATGAGGATAATAAGGACGATAACAACGATGATAATGACGATATTAACGACGGTAATAACGACGATATTAACGACGATAATAACGTCGATAAAAAGAAGATAATGACAATAATAACGACGATATTAACGATGATAATTATGACGATAACAACGAAGATAATGACGATAATAACGACGACATTATCGTCGATGATTATGACAAAATAACGACGATATTAACGACGATAATTATGAGGATGATAAGGATGATAACAACGATGATAATGACGATAATAACGACGACATTAACGACGATGTTTATGACAAAATAACGACGATATTAACGACGATAATTATGAGGATAATAAGGACGATAACAACGATTATAATGACGATATTAACGACGATATTAACGACGATAATAACGACGTTAAAAACGACGATAAAAAGAAGATAATGACAATAATAACGACGATATTATCGATGATATTTATGACGATAACAACGTAGATAATGACGATAATAACGACGACATTAACGACGATGATTATGACAAAATAACGACGATATTAACGACGATAATTATGAGGATGATAAGGACGATAACAACGATGATAATGACGATATTAACGACGATATTAACGACGATAATAACGACGATATTAACGACGATAATAAAGACAATAAAAAGAAGATAATGACAATAATAACGACGATATTATCGATGATATTTATGACGATAACAACGTAGATAATGACGATAATAACGACGACCTTAACGACGATGATTATGACAAAATAACGACGATATTAACGACGATAATTATGAGGATGATAAGGATGATAACAACGATGATAATGACGATAATAACGACGACATTAACGACGATGTTTATGACAAAATAACGACGATATTAACGACGATAATTATGAGGATAATAAGGACAATAACAACGATTATAATGACGATATTAACGTCGTTATTATCGTCGTTAATAACGACGTTAAAAACGACGATAAAAAGAAGATAATGACAATAATAACGACGATATTATCGATGATATTTATGACGATAACAACGTAGATAATGACGATAATAACGACGACATTAACGACGATGATTATGACAAAATAACGACGATATTAACGACGATAATTATGAGGATGATAAGGACGATAACAACGATTATAATGACGATATTAACGTCGTTATTATCGTCGTTAATAACGACATTAAAAACGACGATAAAAAGAAGATAATGACAATAATAACGACGATATTATCGATGATATTTATGACGATAACAACGTAGATAATGACGATAATAACGACGACATTAACGACGATGATTATGACAAATTAACGACGATATTAACGACGATAATTATGAGGATGATAAGGACGATAACAACGATGATAATGACGATATTAACGACGATATTAACGACGATAATAACGACGATATTAACGACGATAATAAAGACAATAAAAAGAAGATAATGACAATAATAACGACGATATTAAAGATAATATTTATGACGATAACAACGTAGATAATGACGATATTAACGACGACATTATCGTCGATGATTATGACAAAATAACGACGATATTAACGACGATAATTATGAGGATGATAAGGATGATAACAACGATGATAATGACGATAATAACGACGACATTAACGACGATGATTATGACAAAATAACGACGATATTAACGACGATAATTATGAGGATGATAAGGACGATAACAACGATGATAATGACGATAATAACGACGACATTAGCGACGATGTTTATGACAAAATAACGACGATATTAACGACGATAATTATGAGGATAATAAGGACGATAACAACGAAGATAATGACGATAATAACGACGACATTAACGACAATGATTATGACAAAATAACGACGATATTAACGACGATAATTATGAGGATGATAAGGACGATAACAACGATGATAATGACGATAATAACGACGACATTAGCGACGATGTTTATGACAAAATAACGACGATATTAACGACGATAACTATGAGGATAATAAGAACGATAACAACGATGATAATGACGATATTAACGACGATATTAACGACGATAATAACGACGTTAATAACGACGATAAAAAGAAGATAATGACAATAATAACGACGATATTATCGATGATATTTATGACGATAACAACGATGATAATGACGATAATAACGACGACATTAACGACGATGATTATGACAAAATAACGACGATATTAACGACGATAATTATGAGGATGATAAGGACGATAACAACGATGATAATGACGATATTAACGACGATATTAACGACGATAATAACGACGTTAATAACGACGATAAAAAGAAGATAATGACAATAATAACGACGATATTATCGATGATATTTATGACGATAACAACGTAGATAATGACGATAATAACGACGACATTAACGACGATGATTATGACAAAATAACGACGATATTAACGACGATAATTATGAGGATGATAAGGACGATAACAACGATGATAATGACGATAATAACGACGACATTAACGACGATAATAACGACGTTAATAACGACGATAAAAAGAAGATAATGACAATAATAACGACGATATTATCGATGATATTTATGACGATAACAACGTAGATAATGACGATAATAACGACGACATTAACGACGATGATTATAACAAAATAACGACGATATTAACGACGATAATTATGAGGAAGATAAGGACGATAACAACGAAGATAATGACGATAATAACGACGACATTAACGACAATGATTATGACAAAATAACGACGATATTAACGACGATAATTATGAGGATGATAAGGACGATAACAACGATGATAATGACGATAATAACGACGACATTAGCGACGATATTTATGACAAAATAACGACGATATTAACGACGATAACTATGAGGATAATAAGGACGATAACAACGATGATAATGACGAAATTAACGACGATATTAACGACGATAATAACGACGTTAATAACGACGATAAAAAGAAGATAATGACAATAATAACGACGATATTATCGATGATATTTATGACGATAACAACGATGATAATGACGATAATAACGACGACATTAACGACGATGATTATGACAAAATAACGACGATATTAACGACGATAATTATGAGGATGATAAGGACGATAACAACGATGATAATGACGATATTAACGACGATATTAACGACGATAATAACGACGTTAATAACGACGATAAAAAGAAGATAATGACAATAATAACGACGATATTATCGATGATATTTATGACGATAACAACGTAGATAATGACGATAATAACGACGACATTAACGACGATGATTATGACAAAATAACGACGATATTAACGACGATAATTATGAGGATGATAAGGACGATAACAACGATGATAATGACGATATTAACGACGACATTAACGACGATGATTGTGACAAAATAACGACGATATTAACGACGATAATTATGAGGATAATAAGGACGATAACAACGATGATAATAACGATATTAACGACGATAATAACGACGATATTAACGACGATAATAACGACGTTAATAACGACGATAAAAAGAAGATAATGACAATAATAACGACGATATTATCGATGATATTTATGACGATAACAACGTAGATAATGACGATAATAACGACGACATTAACGACGATGATTATGACAAAATAACGACGATATTAACGACGATAATTATGAGGATAATAAGGACGATAACAACGATGATAATGACGATATTAACGACGATATTAACGACGATAATAACGACGATATTAACGACGATAATAAAGACAATAAAAAGAAGATAATGACAATAATAACGACGATATTAAAGATAATATTTATGTCGATAACAACGTAGATAATGACGATAATAACGACGACATTAACGACGATGATTATGACAAAATAACGACGATATTAACGACGATAATTATGAGGATGATAAGGACGATAACAACGATGATAATGACGATAATAACGACGACATTAACGACGATGATTGTGACAAAATAACGACGATATTAACGACGATAATTATGAGGATAACAAGGACGATAACAACGATGATAATGACGATATTAACGACGATAATAACGACGATAACAACGATGATAATGACGAAATAACGACGATAATAACGACGATAATTATGAGGATAATAACGACGATAACAACGATGACAATGACGATAATAACGACGATATTAACGACGATAATTATGCGGATAATAACGACGATAACAACGATGATAATAACGATAATAACGACGATATTAACGACGATAATTATGAGGATAATAAGGACGATAACAACGATGATAATGACGATATTAACGACGATATTAACGACGATAATAACGACGATATTAACGACGATAATAACGACGATATTAACGACGATAATAAAGACAATAAAAAGAAGATAATGACAATAATAACGACGATATTATCGATGATATTTATGACGATAACAACGTAGATAATGACGATAATAACGACGACATTAACGACGATGATAATGACAAAATAACGACGATATTAACGACGATAATTATGAGGATGATAAGGACGATAACAACGATGATAATGACGATATTAACGACGATATTAACGACGATAATAACGACGTTAATAACGACGATAAAAAGAAGATAATGACAATAATAACGACGATATTATCGATGATATTTATGACGATAACAACGTAGATAATGACGATAATAACGACGACATTAACGACGATGATTATGACAAAATAACGACGATATTAACGACGATACTTATGAGGATGGTAAGGACGATAACAACGATGATAATGACGATATTAACGACGACATTAACGACGATGATTGTGACAAAATAACGACGATATTAACGACGATAATTATGAGGATAATAAGGACGATAACAACGATGATAATAACGATATTAACGACGATAATAACGACGATATTAACGACGATAATAACGACGATAATAACGACGATAAAAAGAAGATAATGACAATAATAACGACGATATTATCGATGATATTTATGACGATAACAACGATGATAATGACGATAATAACGACGACATTAACGACGATGATTATGACAAAATAACGACGATATTAACGACGATAATTATGAGGATGATAAGGACGATAACAACGATGATAATGACGATAATAACGACGACATTAACGACAATGATTATGACAAAATAACGACGATATTAACGACGATAATTATGAGGATGATAAGGACGATAACAACGATGATAATGACGATAATAACGACGACATTAGCGACGATGTTTATGACAAAATAACGACGATATTAACGACGATAACTATGAGGATAATAAGGACGATAACAACGATGATAATGACGATATTAAAGACGATATTAACGACGATAATAACGATGATAATGACGAAATAACGACGATAATAACGACGATAATTATGAGGATAATAACGACGATAACAACGATGACAATGACGATAATAACGACGATATTAACGACGATAATTATGCGGATAATAACGACGATAACAACGATGATAATAACGATAATAACGACGATATTAACGACGATAATTATGAGGATAATAAGGACGATAACAACGATGATAATGACGATATTAACGACGATATTAACGACGATAATAACGACGATATTAACGACGATAATAACGACGATATTAACGACGATAATAAAGACAATAAAAAGAAGATAATGACAATAATAACGACGATATTATCGATGATATTTATGACGATAACAACGTAGATAATGACGATAATAACGACGACATTAACGACGATGATAATGACAAAATAACGACGATATTAACGACGATAATTATGAGGATGATAAGGACGATAACAACGATGATAATGACGATATTAACGACGATATTAACGACGATAATAACGACGTTAATAACGACGATAAAAAGAAGATAATGACAATAATAACGACGATATTATCGATGATATTTATGACGATAACAACGTAGATAATGACGATAATAACGACGACATTAACGACGATGATTATGACAAAATAACGACGATATTAACGACGATACTTATGAGGATGGTAAGGACGATAACAACGATGATAATGACGATATTAACGACGACATTAACGACGATGATTGTGACAAAATAACGACGATATTAACGACGATAATTATGAGGATAATAAGGACGATAACAACGATGATAATAACGATATTAACGACGATAATAACGACGATATTAACGACGATAATAACGACGATAATAACGACGATAAAAAGAAGATAATGACAATAATAACGACGATATTATCGATGATATTTATGACGATAACAACGATGATAATGACGATAATAACGACGACATTAACGACGATGATTATGACAAAATAACGACGATATTAACGACGATAATTATGAGGATGATAAGGACGATAACAACGATGATAATGACGATAATAACGACGACATTAACGACAATGATTATGACAAAATAACGACGATATTAACGACGATAATTATGAGGATGATAAGGACGATAACAACGATGATAATGACGATAATAACGACGACATTAGCGACGATGTTTATGACAAAATAACGACGATATTAACGACGATAACTATGAGGATAATAAGGACGATAACAACGATGATAATGACGATATTAAAGACGATATTAACGACGATAATAACGACGTTAATAACGACGATAAAAAGAAGATAATGACAATAATAACGACGATATTATCGATGATATTTATGACGATAACAACGATGATAATGACGATAATAACGACGACATTAACGACGATGATTTTGACAAAATAACGACGATATTAACGACGATAATTATGAGGATGATAAGGACGATAACAACGATGATAATGACGATATTAACGACGATATTAACGACGATAATAACGACGTTAATAACGACGATAACAAGAAGATAATGACAATAATAACGACGATATTATCGATGATATTTATGACGATAACAACGTAGATAATGACGATAATAACGACGACATTAACGACGATGATTATGACAAAATAACGACGATATTAACGACGATAATTATGAGGATGATAAGGACGATAACAACGATGATAATGACGATATTAACGACGATATTAACGACGATAATAACGACGTTAATAACGACGATAAAAAGAAGATAATGACAATAATAACGACGATATTATCGATGATATTTATGACGATAACAACGATGATAATGACGATAATAACGACGACATTAACGACGATGATTATGAAAAAATAACGACGATATTAACGACGATAATTATGAGGATGATAAGGACGATAACAACGATGATAATGACGATATTAACGACGATATTAACGACGATAATAACGACGTTAATAACGACGATAAAAAGAAGATAATGACAATAATAACGACGATATTATCGATGATATTTATGACGATAACAACGTAGATAATGACGATAATAACGACGACATTAACGACGATGATTATGACAAAATAACGACGATATTAACGACGATAATTATGAGGATGATAAGGACGATAACAACGATGATAATGACGATAATAACGACGACATTAACGACGATAATAACGACGTTAATAACGACGATAAAAAGAAGATAATGACAATAATAACGACGATATTATCGATGATATTTATGACGATAACAACGTAGATAATGACGATAATAACGACGACATTAACGACGATGATTATAACAAAATAACGACGATATTAACGACGATAATTATGAGGAAGATAAGGACGATAACAACGAAGATAATGACGATAATAACGACGACATTAACGACAATGATTATGACAAAATAACGACGATATTAACGACGATAATTATGAGGATGATAAGGACGATAACAACGATGATAATGACGATAATAACGACGACATTAGCGACGATGTTTATGACAAAATAACGACGATATTAACGACGATAACTATGAGGATAATAAGGACGATAACAACGATGATAATGACGAAATTAACGACGATATTAACGACGATAATAACGACGTTAATAACGACGATAAAAAGAAGATAATGACAATAATAACGACGATATTATCGATGATATTTATGACGATAACAACGATGATAATGACGATAATAACGACGACATTAACGACGATGATTATGACAAAATAACGACGATATTAACGACGATAATTATGAGGATGATAAGGACGATAACAACGATGATAATGACGATATTAACGACGATATTAACGACGATAATAACGACGTTAATAACGACGATAAAAAGAAGATAATGACAATAATAACGACGATATTATCGATGATATTTATGACGATAACAACGTAGATAATGACGATAATAACGACGACATTAACGACGATGATTATGACAAAATAACGACGATATTAACGACGATAATTATGAGGATGATAAGGACGATAACAACGATGATAATGACGATATTAACGACGACATTAACGACGATGATTGTGACAAAATAACGACGATATTAACGACGATAATTATGAGGATAATAAGGACGATAACAACGATGATAATAACGATATTAACGACGATAATAACGACGTTAATAACGACGATAAAAAGAAGATAATGACAATAATAACGACGATATTATCGATGATATTTATGACGATAACAACGATGATAATGACGATAATAACGACGACATTAACGACGATGATTATGACAAAATAACGACGATATTAACGACGATAATTATGAGGATGATAAGGACGATAACAACGATGATAATGACGATATTAACGACGATATTAACGACGATAATAACGACGTTAATAACGACGATAAAAAGAAGATAATGACAATAATAACGACGATATTATCGATGATATTTATGACGATGACAACGTAGATAATGACGATAATAACGACGACATTAACGACGATGATTATGACAAAATAACGACGATATTAACGACGATAATTATGAGGATGATAAGGACGATAACAACGATGATAATGACGATATTAACGACGATATTAACGACGATAATAACGACGTTAATAACGACGATAAAAAGAAGATAATGACAATAATAACGACGATATTATCGATGATATTTATGACGATGACAACGTAGATAATGACGATAATAACGACGACATTAACGACGATGATTATGACAAAATAACGACGATATTAACGACGATAATTATGAGGATAATAAGGACGATAACAACGATGATAATGACGATATTAACGACGATATTAACGACGATAATAACGACGATATTAACGACGATAATAAAGACAATAAAAAGAAGATAATGACAATAATAACGACGATATTAAAGATAATATTTATGTCGATAACAACGTAGATAATGAGGATAATAACGACGACATTAACGACGATGATTATGACAAAATAACGACGATATTAACGACGATAATTATGAGGATGATAAGGACGATAACAACGATGATAATGACGATAATAACGACGACATTAACGACGATGATTGTGACAAAATAACGACGATATTAACGACTATAATTATGAGGATAATAAGGACGATAACAACGATGATAATGACGATATTAACGACGATAATAACGACGATAACAACGATGATAATGACGAAATAACGACGATAATAACGACGATAATTATGAGGATAATAACGACGATAACAACGATGACAATGACGATAATAACGACGATATTAACGACGATAATTATGCGGATAATAACGACGATAACAACGATGATAATAACGATAATAACGACGATATTAACGACGATAATTATGAGGATAATAAGGACGATAACAACGATGATAATGACGATATTAACGACGATATTAACGACGATAATAACGACGATATTAACGACTATAATAACGACGATATTAACGACGATAATAAAGACAATAAAAAGAAGATAATGACAATAATAACGACGATATTATCGATGATATTTATGACGATAACAACGAAGATAATGACGATAATAACGACGACATTAACGACAATGATTATGACAAAATAACGACGATATTAACGACGATAATTATGAGGATGATAAGGACGATAACAACGATGATAATGACGATAATAACGACGACATTAGCGACGATGTTTATGACAAAATAACGACGATATTAACGACGATAACTATGAGGATAATAAGGACGATAACAACGATGATAATGACGAAATTAACGACGATATTAACGACGATAATAACGACGTTAATAACGACGATAAAAGAAGATAATGACAATAATAACGACGATATTATCGATGATATTTATGACGATAACAACGATGATAATGACGATAATAACGACGACATTAACGACGATGATTATGACAAAATAACGACGATATTAACGACGATAATTATGAGGATGATAAGGACGATAACAACGATGATAATGACGATATTAACGACGATATTAACGACGATAATAACGACGTTAATAACGACGATAAAAAGAAGATAATGACAATAATAACGACGATATTATCGATGATATTTATGACGATAACAACGTAGATAATGACGATAATAACGACGACATTAACGACGATGATTATGACAAAATAACGACGATATTAACGACGATAATTATGAGGATGATAAGGACGATAACAACGATGATAATGACGATATTAACGACGACATTAACGACGATGATTGTGACAAAATAACGACGATATTAACGACGATAATTATGAGGATAATAAGGACGATAACAACGATGATAATAACGATATTAACGACGATAATAACGACGATATTAACGACGATAATAACGACGTTAATAACGACGATAAAAAGAAGATAATGACAATAATAACGACGATATTATCGATGATATTTATGACGATAACAACGTAGATAATGACGATAATAACGACGACATTAACGACGATGATTATGACAAAATAACGACGATATTAACGACGATAATTATGAGGATAATAAGGACGATAACAACGATGATAATGACGATATTAACGACGATATTAACGACGATAATAACGACGATATTAACGACGATAATAAAGACAATAAAAAGAAGATAATGACAATAATAACGACGATATTAAAGATAATATTTATGTCGATAACAACGTAGATAATGACGATAATAACGACGACATTAACGACGATGATTATGACAAAATAACGACGATATTAACGACGATAATTATGAGGATGATAAGGACGATAACAACGATGATAATGACGATAATAACGACGACATTAACGACGATGATTGTGACAAAATAACGACGATATTAACGACTATAATTATGAGGATAATAAGGACGATAACAACGATGATAATGACGATATTAACGACGATAATAACGACGATAACAACGATGATAATGACGAAATAACGACGATAATAACGACGATAATTATGAGGATAATAACGACGATAACAACGATGACAATGACGATAATAACGACGATATTAACGACGATAATTATGCGGATAATAACGACGATAACAACGATGATAATAACGATAATAACGACGATATTAACGACGATAATTATGAGGATAATAAGGACGATAACAACGATGATAATGACGATATTAACGACGATATTAACGACGATAATAACGACGATATTAACGACGATAATAACGACGATATTAACGACGATAATAAAGACAATAAAAAGAAGATAATGACAATAATAACGACGATATTATCGATGATATTTATGACGATAACAACGTAGATAATGACGATAATAACGACGACATTAACGACGATGATTATGACAAAATAACGACGATATTAACGACGATAATTATGAGGATGATAAGGACGATAACAACGATGATAATGACGATATTAACGACGATATTAACGACGATAATAACGACGTTAATAACGACGATAAAAAGAAGATAATGACAATAATAACGACGATATTATCGATGATATTTATGACGATAACAACGTAGATAATGACGATAATAACGACGACATTAACGACGATGATTATGACAAAATAACGACGATATTAACGACGATAATTATGAGGATGATAAGGACGATAACAACGATGATAATGACGATATTAACGACGACATTAACGACGATGATTGTGACAAAATAACGACGATATTAACGACGATAATTATGAGGATAATAAGGACGATAACAACGATGATAATAACGATATTAACGACGATAATAACGACGATATTAACGACGATAATAACGACGTTAATAACGACGATAAAAAGAAGATAATGACAATAATAACGACGATATTATCGATGATATTTATGACGATAACAACGATGATAATGACGATAATAACGACGACATTAACGACGATGATTATGACAAAATAACGACGATATTAACGACGATAATTATGAGGATGATAAGGACGATAACAACGATGATAATGACGATAATAACGACGACATTAACGACAATGATTATGACAAAATAACGACGATATTAACGACGATAATTATGAGGATGATAAGGACGATAACAACGATGATAATGACGATAATAACGACGACATTAGCGACGATGTTTATGACAAAATAACGACGATATTAACGACGATAACTATGAGGATAATAAGGACGATAACAACGATGATAATGACGATATTAACGACGATATTAACGACGATAATAACGACGTTAATAACGACGATAAAAAGAAGATAATGACAATAATAACGACGATATTATCGATGATATTTATGACGATAACAACGATGATAATGACGATAATAACGACGACATTAACGACGATGATTATGACAAAATAACGACGATATTAACGACGATAATTATGAGGATGATAAGGACGATAACAACGATGATAATGACGATATTAACGACGATATTAACGACGATAATAACGACGTTAATAACGACGATAACAAGAAGATAATGACAATAATAACGACGATATTATCGATGATATTTATGACGATAACAACGTAGATAATGACGATAATAACGACGACATTAACGACGATGATTATGACAAAATAACGACGATATTAACGACGATAATTATGAGGATGATAAGGACGATAACAACGATGATAATGACGATAATAACGACGACATTAACGACGATGATTGTGGCAAAATAACGACGATATTAACGACGATAATTATGAGGATAATAAGGACGATAACAACGATGATAATGACGATATTAACGACGATAATAACGACGATAACAACGATGATAATGACGAAATAACGACGATAATAACGACGATAATTATGAGGATAATAACGACGATAACAACGATGACAATGACGATAATAACGACGATATTAACGACGATAATTATGCGGATAATAACGACGATAACAACGATGATAATAACGATAATAACGACGATATTAACGACGATAATTATGAGGATAATAAGGACGATAACAACGATGATAATGACGATATTAACGACGATATTAACGACGATAATAACGACGATATTAACGACGATAATAACGACGATATTAACGACGATAATAAAGACAATAAAAAGAAGATAATGACAATAATAACGACGATATTATCGATGATATTTATGACGATAACAACGTAGATAATGACGATAATAACGACGACATTAACGACGATGATTATGACAAAATAACGACGATATTAACGACGATAATTATGAGGATGATAAGGACGATAACAACGATGATAATGACGATATTAACGACGATATTAACGACGATAATAACGACGTTAATAACGACGATAAAAAGAAGATAATGACAATAATAACGACGATATTATCGATGATATTTATGACGATAACAACGTAGATAATGACGATAATAACGACGACATTAACGACGATGATTATGACAAAATAACGACGATATTAACGACGATATTTATGAGGATGATAAGGACGATAACAACGATGATAATGACGATATTAACGACGATAATAACGACGATATTAACGACGATAATAACGACGTTAATAACGACGATAAAAAGAAGATAATGACAATAATAACGACGATATTATCGATGATATTTATGACGATAACAACGTAGATAATGACGATAATAACGACGACATTAACGACGATGATTATGACAAAATAACGACGATATTAACGACGATAATTATGAGGATAATAAGGACGATAACAACGAAGATAATAACGATAATAACGACGACATTAACGACAATGATTATGACAAAATAACGACGATATTAACGACGATAATTTTGAGGATGATAAGGACGATAACAACGATGATAATGACGATAATAACGACGACATTAGCGACGATGTTTATGACAAAATAACGACGATATTAACGACGATAACTATGAGGATAATAAGGACGATAACAACGATGATAATGACGATATTAACGACGATATTAACGACGATAATAACGACGTTAATAACGACGATAAAAAGAAGATAATGACAATAATAACGACGATATTATCGATGATATTTATGACGATAACAACGATGATAATGACGATAATAACGACGACATTAACGACGATGATTATGACAAAATAACGACGATATTAACGACGATAATTATGAGGATGATAAGGACGATAACAACGATGATAATGACGATATTAACGACGATATTAACGACGATAATAACGACGTTAATAACGACGATAAAAAGAAGATAATGACAATAATAACGACGATATTATCGATGATATTTATGACGATAACAACGTAGATAATGACGATAATAACGACGACATTAACGACGATGATTATGACAAAATAACGACGATATTAACGACGATAATTATGAGGATGATAAGGACGATAACAACGATGATAATGACGATAATAACGACGACATTAACGACGATGATTGTGACAAAATAACGACGATATTAACGACGATAATTATGAGGATAATAAGGACGATAACAACGATGATAATGACGATATTAACGACGATAATAACGACGATAACAACGATGATAATGACGAAATAACGACGATAATAACGACGATAATTATGAGGATAATAACGACGATAACAACGATGACAATGACGATAATAACGACGATATTAACGACGATAATTATGCGGATAATAAGGACGATAACAACGATGATAATGACGATATTAACGACGATATTAACGACGATAATAACGACGATAATAACGACGATATTAACGACGATAATAAAGACAATAAAAAGAAGATAATGACAATAATAACGACGATATTATCGATGATATTTATGACGATAACAACGTAGATAATGACGATAATAACGACGACATTAACGACGATGATTATGACAAAATAACGACGATATTAACGACGATAATTATGAGGATGATAAGGACGATAACAACGATGATAATGACGATATTAACGACGATTATTACGACGATAATAACGACGTTAATAACGACGATAAAAAGAAGATAATGACAATAATAACGACGATATTATCGATGATATTTATGACGATAACAACGTAGATAATGACGATAATAACGACGACATTAACGACGATGATTATGACAAAATAACGACGATATTAACGACGATAATTATGAGGATGATAAGGACGATAACAACGATGATAATGACGATATTAACGACGATATTAACGACGATAATAACGACGTTAATAACGACGATAAAAAGAAGATAATGACAATAATAACGACGATATTATCGATGATATTTATGACGATAACAACGTAGATAATGACGATAATAACGACGACATTAACGACGATGATTATAACAAAATAACGACGATATTAACGACGATAATTATGAGGATGATAAGGACGATAACAACGATGATAATGACGATATTAACGACGATATTAACGACGATAATAACGACGTTTAATACGACGATAAAAAAGAAGAAAATGACAATAATAACGACGATATTATCGATGATATTTATGACGATAACAACGTAGATAATGACGATAATAACGACGACATTAACGACGATGATTATGACAAAATAACGACGATATTAACGACGATAATTATGAGGATAATAAGGACGATAACAACGAAGATAATGACGATAATAACGACGACATTAACGACAATGATTATGCCCAAATAACGACGATATTAACGACGATAATTATGAGGATGATAAGGACGATAACAACGATTGATAATGACGATAATAACGACGACATTAGCGACGATGTTTATGACAAAATAACGACGATATTAACGACGATAACTATGAGGATAATAAGGACGATAACAACGATGATAATGACGATATTAACGACGATATTAACGACGATAATAACGACGTTAATAACGACGATAAAAAGAAGATAATGACAATAATAACGACGATATTATCGATGATATTTATGACGATAACAACGATGATAATGACGATAATAACGACGACATTAACGACGATGATTATGACAAAATAACGACGATATTAACGACGATAATTATGAGGATGATAAGGACGATAACAACGATGATAATGACGATATTAACGACGATATTAACGACGATAATAACGACGTTAATAACGACGATAAAAAGAGATAATGACAATAATAACGACGATATTATCGATGATATTTATGACGATAACAACGTAGATAATGACGATAATAACGACGACATTAACGACGATGATTATGACAAAATAACGACGATATTAACGACGATAATTATGAGGATGATAAGGACGATAACAACGATGATAATGACGATAATAACGACGACATTAACGACGATAATAACGACGTTAATAACGACGATAAAAGAAGATAATGACAATAATAACGACGATATTATCGATGATATTTATGACGATAACAACGTAGATAATGACGATAATAACGACGACTTAACGACGATGATTATGACAAAATAACGACGATATTAACGACGATAATTATGAGGAAGATAAGGACGATAACAACGAAGATAATGACGATAATAACGACGACATTAACGACAATGATTATGACAAAATAACGACGATATTAACGACGATAATTATGAGGATGATAAGGACGATAACAACGATGATAATGACGATAATAACGACGACATTAGCGACGATGTTTATGACAAAATAACGACGATATTAACGACGATAACTATGAGGATAATAAGGACGATAACAACGATGATAATGACGAAATTAACGACGATATTAACGACGATAATAACGACGTTAATAACGACGATAAAAAGAAGATAATGACAATAATAACGACGATATTATCGATGATATTTATGACGATAACAACGATGATAATGACGATAATAACGACGACATTAACGACGATGATTATGACAAAATAACGACGATATTAACGACGATAATTATGAGGATGATAAGGACGATAACAACGATGATAATGACGATAATAACGACGATATTAACGACGATAACAACGATGATAATGACGAAATAACGACGATAATAACGACGATAATTATGAGGATAATAACGACGATAACAACGATGACAATGACGATAATAACGACGATATTAACGACGATAATTATGCGGATAATAACGACGATAACAACGATGATAATAACGATAATAACGACGATATTAACGACGATAATTATGAGGATAATAAGGACGATAACAACGATGATAATGACGATATTAACGACGATATTAACGACGATAATAACGACGATATTAACGACGATAATAACGACGATATTAACGACGATAATAAAGACAATAAAAAGAAGATAATGACAATAATAACGACGATATTATCGATGATATTTATGACGATAACAACGTAGATAATGACGATAATAACGACGACATTAACGACGATGATTATGACAAAATAACGACGATATTAACGACGATAATTATGAGGATGATAAGGACGATAACAACGATGATAATGACGATATTAACGACGATATTAACGACGATAATAACGACGTTAATAACAACGATAAAAAGAAGATAATGACAATAATAACGACGATATTATCGATGATATTTATGACGATAACAACGTAGATAATGACGATAATAACGACGACATTAACGACGATGATTATGACAAAATAACGACGATATTAACGACGATAATTATGAGGATGATAAGGACGATAACAACGATGATAATGACGATATTAACGACGACATTAACGACGATGATTGTGACAAAATAACGACGATATTAACGACGATAATTATGAGGATAATAAGGACGATAACAACGATGATAATAACGATATTAACGACGATAATAACGACGATATTAACGACGATAATAACGACGTTAATAACGACGATAAAAAGAAGATAATGACAATAATAACGACGATATTATCGATGATATTTATGACGATAACAACGTAGATAATGACGATAATAACGACGACATTAACGACGATGATTATGACAAAATAACGACGATATTAACGACGATAATTATGAGGATAATAAGGACGATAACAATGATGATAATGACGATATTAACGACGATATTAACGACGATAATAACGACGATATTAACGACGATAATAAAGATAATAAAAAGAAGATAATGACAATAATAACGACGATATTAAAGATAATATTTATGTCGATAACAACGTAGATTATGACGATAATAACGACGACATTAACGACGATGATTATGACAAAATAACGACGATATTAACGACGATAATTATGAGGATGATAAGGACGATAACAACGATGATAATGACGATATTAACGACGATATTAACGACGATAATAACGACGTTAATAACGACGATAAAAAGAAGATAATGACAATAATAACGACGATATTATCGATGATATTTATGACGATAACAACGTAGATAATGACGATAATAACGACGACATTAACGACGATGATTATGACAAAATAACGACGATATTAACGACGATAATTATGAGGATGATAAGGACGATAACAACGATGATAATGACGATAATAACGACGACATTAACGACGATGATTGTGACAAAATAACGACGATATTAACGACGATAATTATGAGGATAATAAGGACGATAACAACGATAATAACGACGATATTAACGACGATAATTATGAGGATAATAAGGACGATAACAACGATGATAATGACGATATTAACGACGATATTAACGACGATAATAACGACGATATTAACGACGATAATAAAGACAATAAAAAGAAGATAATGACAATAATAACGACGATATTATCGATGATATTTATGACGATAACAACGTAGATAATGACGATAATAACGACGACATTAACGACGATGATTATGACAAAATAACGACGATATTAACGACGATAATTATGAGGATAATAAGGACGATAACAACGATGATAATGACGATATTAACGACGATATTAACGACGATAATAACGACGTTAATAACGACGATAAAAAGAAGATAATGACAATAATAACGACGATATTATCGATGATATTTATGACGATAACAACGTAGATAATGACGATAATAACGACGACATTAACGACGATGATTATGACAAAATAACGACGATATTAACGACGATAATTATGAGGATGATAAGGACGATAACAACGATGATAATGACGATATTAACGACGACATTAACGACGATGATTGTGACAAAATAACGACGATATTAACGACGATAATTATGAGGATAATAAGGACGATAACAACGATGATAATAACGATATTAACGACGATAATAACGACGATATTAACAACGATAATAACGACGTTAATAACGACGATAAAAAGAAGATAATGACAATAATAACGACGATATTATCGATGATATTTATGACGATAACAACGTAGATAATGACGATAATAACGACGACATTAACGACGATGATTATGACAAAATAACGACGATATTAACGACGATAATTATGAGGATAATAAGGACGATAACAACGATGATAATGACGATATTAACGACGATATTAACGACGATAATAACGACGATATTAACGACGATAATAAAGACAATAAAAAGAAGATAATGACAATAATAACGACGATATTAAAGATAATATTTATGTCGATAACAACGTAGATAATGACGATAATAACGACGACATTAACGACGATGATTATGACAAAATAACGACGAAATTAACGACGATAATTATGAGGATGATAAGGACGATAACAACGATGATAATGACGATAATAACGACGACATTAACGACGATGATTGTGACAAAATAACGACGATATTAACGACGATAATTATGAGGATAATAAGGACGATAACAACGATGATAATGACGATATTAACGACGATAATAACGACGATAACAACGATGATAATGACGATATTAACGACGATATTAACGACGATAATAACGACGTTAATAACGACGATAAAAAGAAGATAATGACAATAATAACGACGATATTATCGATGATATTTATGACGATAACAACGTAGATAATGACGATAATAACGACGACATTAACGACGATGATTATGACAAAATAACGACGATATTAACGACGATAATTATGAGGATGATAAGGACGATAACAACGATGATAATGACGATAATAACGACGACATTAACGACGATGATTGTGACAAAATAACGACGATATTAACGACGATAATTATGAGGATAATAAGGACGATAACAACGATGATAATGACGATATTAACGACGATAATAACGACGATAACAACGATGATAATGACGAAATAACGACGATAATAACGACGATAATTATGAGGATAATAACGACGATAACAACGATGACAATGACGATAATAACGACGATATTAACGACGATAATTATGCGGATAATAAGGACGATAACAACGATGATAATGACGATATTAACGACGATATTAACGACGATAATAACGACGATAATAACGACGATATTAACGACGATAATAAAGACAATAAAAAGAAGATAATGACAATAATAACGACGATATTATCGATGATATTTATGACGATAACAACGTAGATAATGACGATAATAACGACGACATTAACGACGATGATTATGACAAAATAACGACGATATTAACGACGATAATTATGAGGATGATAAGGACGATAACAACGATGATAATGACGATATTAACGACGATATTAACGACGATAATAACGACGTTAATAACGACGATAAAAAGAAGATAATGACAATAATAACGACGATATTATCGATGATATTTATGACGATAACAACGTAGATAATGACGATAATAACGACGACATTAACGACGATGATTATGACAAAATAACGACGATATTAACGACGATAATTATGAGGATGATAAGGACGATAACAACGATGATAATGACGATATTAACGACGATATTAACGACGATAATAACGACGTTAATAACGACGATAAAAAGAAGATAATGACAATAATAACGACGATATTATCGATGATATTTATGACGATAACAACGTAGATAATGACGATAATAACGACGACATTAACGACGATGATTATAACAAAATAACGACGATATTAACGACGATAATTATGAGGATGATAAGGACGATAACAACGATGATAATGACGATATTAACGACGATATTAACGACGATAATAACGACGTTAATAACGACGATAAAAAGAAGAAAATGACAATAATAACGACGATATTATCGATGATATTTATGACGATAACAACGTAGATAATGACGATAATAACGACGACATTAACGACGATGATTATGACAAAATAACGACGATATTAACGACGATAATTATGAGGATAATAAGGACGATAACAACGAAGATAATGACGATAATAACGACGACATTAACGACAATGATTATGACAAAATAACGACGATATTAACGACGATAATTATGAGGATGATAAGGACGATAACAACGATGATAATGACGATAATAACGACGACATTAGCGACGATGTTTATGACAAAATAACGACGATATTAACGACGATAACTATGAGGATAATAAGGACGATAACAACGATGATAATGACGATATTAACGACGATATTAACGACGATAATAACGACGTTAATAACGACGATAAAAAGAAGATAATGACAATAATAACGACGATATTATCGATGATATTTATGACGATAACAACGATGATAATGACGATAATAACGACGACATTAACGACGATGATTATGACAAAATAACGACGATATTAACGACGATAATTATGAGGATGATAAGGACGATAACAACGATGATAATGACGATATTAACGACGATATTAACGACGATAATAACGACGTTAATAACGACGATAAAAAGAAGATAATGACAATAATAACGACGATATTATCGATGATATTTATGACGATAACAACGTAGATAATGACGATAATAACGACGACATTAACGACGATGATTATGACAAAATAACGACGATATTAACGACGATAATTATGAGGATGATAAGGACGATAACAACGATGATAATGACGATAATAACGACGACATTAACGACGATAATAACGACGTTAATAACGACGATAAAAAGAAGATAATGACAATAATAACGACGATATTATCGATGATATTTATGACGATAACAACGTAGATAATGACGATAATAACGACGACATTAACGACGATGATTATGACAAAATAACGACGATATTAACGACGATAATTATGAGGAAGATAAGGACGATAACAACGAAGATAATGACGATAATAACGACGACATTAACGACAATGATTATGACAAAATAACGACGATATTAACGACGATAATTATGAGGATGATAAGGACGATAACAACGATGATAATGACGATAATAACGACGACATTAGCGACGATGTTTATGACAAAATAACGACGATATTAACGACGATAACTATGAGGATAATAAGGACGATAACAACGATGATAATGACGAAATTAACGACGATATTAACGACGATAATAACGACGTTAATAACGACGATAAAAAGAAGATAATGACAATAATAACGACGATATTATCGATGATATTTATGACGATAACAACGATGATAATGACGATAATAACGACGACATTAACGACGATGATTATGACAAAATAACGACGATATTAACGACGATAATTATGAGGATGATAAGGACGATAACAACGATGATAATGACGATAATAACGACGATATTAACGACGATAACAACGATGATAATGACGAAATAACGACGATAATAACGACGATAATTATGAGGATAATAACGACGATAACAACGATGACAATGACGATAATAACGACGATATTAACGACGATAATTATGCGGATAATAACGACGATAACAACGATGATAATAACGATAATAACGACGATATTAACGACGATAATTATGAGGATAATAAGGACGATAACAACGATGATAATGACGATATTAACGACGATATTAACGACGATAATAACGACGATATTAACGACGATAATAACGACGATATTAACGACGATAATAAAGACAATAAAAAGAAGATAATGACAATAATAACGACGATATTATCGATGATATTTATGACGATAACAACGTAGATAATGACGATAATAACGACGACATTAACGACGATGATTATGACAAAATAACGACGATATTAACGACGATAATTATGAGGATGATAAGGACGATAACAACGATGATAATGACGATATTAACGACGATATTAACGACGATAATAACGACGTTAATAACAACGATAAAAAGAAGATAATGACAATAATAACGACGATATTATCGATGATATTTATGACGATAACAACGTAGATAATGACGATAATAACGACGACATTAACGACGATGATTATGACAAAATAACGACGATATTAACGACGATAATTATGAGGATGATAAGGACGATAACAACGATGATAATGACGATATTAACGACGACATTAACGACGATGATTGTGACAAAATAACGACGATATTAACGACGATAATTATGAGGATAATAAGGACGATAACAACGATGATAATAACGATATTAACGACGATAATAACGACGATATTAACGACGATAATAACGACGTTAATAACGACGATAAAAAGAAGATAATGACAATAATAACGACGATATTATCGATGATATTTATGACGATAACAACGTAGATAATGACGATAATAACGACGACATTAACGACGATGATTATGACAAAATAACGACGATATTAACGACGATAATTATGAGGATGATAAGGACGATAACAACGATGATAATGACGATATTAACGACGATATTAACGACGATAATAACGACGTTAATAACGACGATAAAAAGAAGATAATGACAATAATAACGACGATATTATCGATGATATTTATGACGATAACAACGTAGATAATGACGATAATAACGACGACATTAACGACGATGATTATAACAAAATAACGACGATATTAACGACGATAATTATGAGGATGATAAGGACGATAACAACGATGATAATGACGATATTAACGACGATATTAACGACGATAATAACGACGTTAATAACGACGATAAAAAGAAGAAAATGACAATAATAACGACGATATTATCGATGATATTTATGACGATAACAACGTAGATAATGACGATAATAACGACGACATTAACGACGATGATTATGACAAAATAACGACGATATTAACGACGATAATTATGAGGATAATAAGGACGATAACAACGAAGATAATGACGATAATAACGACGACATTAACGACAATGATTATGACAAAATAACGACGATATTAACGACGATAATTATGAGGATGATAAGGACGATAACAACGATGATAATGACGATAATAACGACGACATTAGCGACGATGTTTATGACAAAATAACGACGATATTAACGACGATAACTATGAGGATAATAAGGACGATAACAACGATGATAATGACGATATTAACGACGATATTAACGACGATAATAACGACGTTAATAACGACGATAAAAAGAAGATAATGACAATAATAACGACGATATTATCGATGATATTTATGACGATAACAACGATGATAATGACGATAATAACGACGACATTAACGACGATGATTATGACAAAATAACGACGATATTAACGACGATAATTATGAGGATGATAAGGACGATAACAACGATGATAATGACGATATTAACGACGATATTAACGACGATAATAACGACGTTAATAACGACGATAAAAAGAAGATAATGACAATAATAACGACGATATTATCGATGATATTTATGACGATAACAACGTAGATAATGACGATAATAACGACGACATTAACGACGATGATTATGACAAAATAACGACGATATTAACGACGATAATTATGAGGATGATAAGGACGATAACAACGATGATAATGACGATAATAACGACGACATTAACGACGATAATAACGACGTTAATAACGACGATAAAAAGAAGATAATGACAATAATAACGACGATATTATCGATGATATTTATGACGATAACAACGTAGATAATGACGATAATAACGACGACATTAACGACGATGATTATGACAAAATAACGACGATATTAACGACGATAATTATGAGGAAGATAAGGACGATAACAACGAAGATAATGACGATAATAACGACGACATTAACGACAATGATTATGACAAAATAACGACGATATTAACGACGATAATTATGAGGATGATAAGGACGATAACAACGATGATAATGACGATAATAACGACGACATTAGCGACGATGTTTATGACAAAATAACGACGATATTAACGACGATAACTATGAGGATAATAAGGACGATAACAACGATGATAATGACGAAATTAACGACGATATTAACGACGATAATAACGACGTTAATAACGACGATAAAAAGAAGATAATGACAATAATAACGACGATATTATCGATGATATTTATGACGATAACAACGATGATAATGACGATAATAACGACGACATTAACGACGATGATTATGACAAAATAACGACGATATTAACGACGATAATTATGAGGATGATAAGGACGATAACAACGATGATAATGACGATAATAACGACGATATTAACGACGATAACAACGATGATAATGACGAAATAACGACGATAATAACGACGATAATTATGAGGATAATAACGACGATAACAACGATGACAATGACGATAATAACGACGATATTAACGACGATAATTATGCGGATAATAACGACGATAACAACGATGATAATAACGATAATAACGACGATATTAACGACGATAATTATGAGGATAATAAGGACGATAACAACGATGATAATGACGATATTAACGACGATATTAACGACGATAATAACGACGATATTAACGACGATAATAACGACGATATTAACGACGATAATAAAGACAATAAAAAGAAGATAATGACAATAATAACGACGATATTATCGATGATATTTATGACGATAACAACGTAGATAATGACGATAATAACGACGACATTAACGACGATGATTATGACAAAATAACGACGATATTAACGACGATAATTATGAGGATGATAAGGACGATAACAACGATGATAATGACGATATTAACGACGATATTAACGACGATAATAACGACGTTAATAACAACGATAAAAAGAAGATAATGACAATAATAACGACGATATTATCGATGATATTTATGACGATAACAACGTAGATAATGACGATAATAACGACGACATTAACGACGATGATTATGACAAAATAACGACGATATTAACGACGATAATTATGAGGATGATAAGGACGATAACAACGATGATAATGACGATATTAACGACGACATTAACGACGATGATTGTGACAAAATAACGACGATATTAACGACGATAATTATGAGGATAATAAGGACGATAACAACGATGATAATAACGATATTAACGACGATAATAACGACGATATTAACGACGATAATAACGACGTTAATAACGACGATAAAAAGAAGATAATGACAATAATAACGACGATATTATCGATGATATTTATGACGATAACAACGTAGATAATGACGATAATAACGACGACATTAACGACGATGATTATGACAAAATAACGACGATATTAACGACGATAATTATGAGGATAATAAGGACGATAACAATGATGATAATGACGATATTAACGACGATATTAACGACGATAATAACGACGATATTAACGACGATAATAAAGATAATAAAAAGAAGATAATGACAATAATAACGACGATATTAAAGATAATATTTATGTCGATAACAACGTAGATTATGACGATAATAACGACGACATTAACGACGATGATTATGACAAAATAACGACGATATTAACGACGATAATTATGAGGATGATAAGGACGATAACAACGATGATAATGACGATATTAACGACGATATTAACGACGATAATAACGACGTTAATAACGACGATAAAAAGAAGATAATGACAATAATAACGACGATATTATCGATGATATTTATGACGATAACAACGTAGATAATGACGATAATAACGACGACATTAACGACGATGATTATGACAAAATAACGACGATATTAACGACGATAATTATGAGGATGATAAGGACGATAACAACGATGATAATGACGATAATAACGACGACATTAACGACGATGATTGTGACAAAATAACGACGATATTAACGACGATAATTATGAGGATAATAAGGACGATAACAACGATAATAACGACGATATTAACGACGATAATTATGAGGATAATAAGGACGATAACAACGATGATAATGACGATATTAACGACGATATTAACGACGATAATAACGACGATATTAACGACGATAATAAAGACAATGAAAAGAAGATAATGACAATAATAACGACGATATTATCGATGATATTTATGACGATAACAACGTAGATAATGACGATAATAACGACGACATTAACGACGATGATTATGACAAAATAACGACGATATTAACGACGATAATTATGAGGATGATAAGGACGATAACAACGATGATAATGACGATATTAACGACGATATTAACGACGATAATAACGACGTTAATAACGACGATAAAAAGAAGATAATGACAATAATAACGACGATATTATCGATGATATTTATGACGATAACAACGTAGATAATGACGATAATAACGACGACATTAACGACGATGATTATGACAAAATAACGACGATATTAACGACGATAATTATGAGGATGATAAGGACGATAACAACGATGATAATGACGATATTAACGACGACATTAACGACGATGATTGTGACAAAATAACGACGATATTAACGACGATAATTATGAGGATAATAAGGACGATAACAACGATGATAATAACGATATTAACGACGATAATAACGACGATATTAACAACGATAATAACGACGTTAATAACGACGATAAAAAGAAGATAATGACAATAATAACGACGATATTATCGATGATATTTATGACGATAACAACGTAGATAATGACGATAATAACGACGACATTAACGACGATGATTATGACAAAATAACGACGATATTAACGACGATAATTATGAGGATAATAAGGACGATAACAACGATGATAATGACGATATTAACGACGATATTAACGACGATAATAACGACGATATTAACGACGATAATAAAGACAATAAAAAGAAGATAATGACAATAATAACGACGATATTAAAGATAATATTTATGTCGATAACAACGTAGATAATGACGATAATAACGACGACATTAACGACGATGATTATGACAAAATAACGACGAAATTAACGACGATAATTATGAGGATGATAAGGACGATAACAACGATGATAATGACGATAATAACGACGACATTAACGACGATGATTGTGACAAAATAACGACGATATTAACGACGATAATTATGAGGATAATAAGGACGATAACAACGATGATAATGACGATATTAACGACGATAATAACGACGATAACAACGATGATAATGACGAAATAACGACGATAATAACGACGATAATTATGAGGATAATAACGACGATAACAACGATGACAATGACGATAATAACGACGATATTAACGACGATAATTATGCGGATAATAACGACGATAACAACGATGATAATAACGATAATAACGACGATATTAACGACGATAATTATGAGGATAATAAGGACGATAACAACGATGATAATGACGATATTAACGACGATATTAACGACGATAATAACGACGATATTAACGACGATAATAACGACGATATTAACGACGATAATAAAGACAATAAAAAGAAGATAATGACAATAATAACGACGATATTATCGATGATATTTATGACGATAACAACGTAGATAATGACGATAATAACGACGACATTAACGACGATGATTATGACAAAATAACGACGATATTAACGACGATAATTATGAGGATGATAAGGACGATAACAACGATGATAATGACGATATTAACGACGATATTAACGACGATAATAACGACGTTAATAACGACGATAAAAAGAAGATAATGACAATAATAACGACGATATTATCGATGATATTTATGACGATAACAACGTAGATAATGACGATAATAACGACGACATTAACGACGATGATTATGACAAAATAACGACGATAATTATGAGGATGATAAGGACGATAACAACGATGATAATGACGATATTAACGACGACATTAACGACGATGATTGTGACAAAATAACGACGATATTAACGACGATAATTATGAGGATAATACGGACGATAACAACGATGATAATAACGATATTAACGACGATAATAACGACGATATTAACGACGATAATAACGACGTTAATAACGACGATAAAAAGAAGATAATGACAATAATAACGACGATATTATCGATAATATTTATGCCGATAACAACGTAGATAATGACGATAATAACGACGACATTAACGACGATGATTATGACAAAATAACGACGATATTAACGACGATAATTATGAGGATAATAAGGACGATAACAACGATGATAATGACGATATTAACGACGATATTAACGACGATAATAACGACGATATTAACGACGATATTAACGACGATAATAACGACGTTAATAACGACGATAAAAAGAAGATAATGACAATAATAACGACGATATTATCGATGATATTTATGACGATAACAACGATGATAATGACGATAATAACGACGACATTAACGACGATGATTATGACAAAATAACGACGATATTAACGACGATAATTATGAGGATGATAAGGACGATAACAACGATGATAATGACGATATTAACGACGACATTAACGACGATGATTGTGACAAAATAACGACGATATTAACGACGATAATTATGAGGATGATAAGGACGATAACAACGATGATAATGACGATATTAACGACGACATTAACGACGATGATTGTGACAAAATAACGACGATATTAACGACGATAATTATGAGGATAATAAGGACGATAACAACGATTATAATAACGATATTAACGACGATAATAACGACGATATTAACGACGATAATAACGACGTTAATAACGACGATAAAAAGAAGATAATGACAATAATAACGACGATATTATCGATGATATTTATGACGATAACAACGTAGATAATGACGATAATAACGACGACATTAACGACGATGATTATGACAAAATAACGACGATATTAACGACGATAATTATGAGGATAATAAGGACGATAACGACGATGATAATGACGATATTAACGACGATATTAACGACGATAATAACGACGATATTAACGACGATATTAACGACGATAATAACGACGTTAATAACGACGATAAAAAGAAGATAATGACAATAATAACGACGATATTATCGATGATATTTATGACGATAACAACGTAGATAATGACGATAATAACGACGACATTAACGACGATGATTATGACAAAATAACGACGATATTAACGACGATAATTATGAGGATAATAACGACGATAACAACGAAGATAATGACGATAATAACGACGACATTAACGACAATGATTATGACAAAATAACGACGATATTAACGACGATAATTATGAGGATGATAAGGACGATAACAACGATGATAATGACGATAATAACGACGACATTAGCGACGATGTTTATGACAAAATAACGACGATATTAACGACGATAACTATGAGGATAATAAGGACGATAACAACGATGATAATGACGATATTAACGACGATATTAACGACGATAATAACGACGTTAATAACGACGATAAAAAGAAGATAATGACAATAATAACGACGATATTATCGATGATATTTATGACGATAACAACGATGATAATGACGATAATAACGACGACATTAACGACGATGATTATGACAAAATAACGACGATATTAACGACGATAATTATGAGGATGATAAGGACGATAACAACGATGATAATGACGATATTAACGACGATATTAACGACGATAATAACGACGTTAATAACGACGATAAAAAGAAGATAATGACAATAATAACGACGATATTATCGATGATATTTATGACGATAACAACGTAGATAATGACGATAATAACGACGACATTAACGACGATGATTATGACAAAATAACGACGATATTAACGACGATAATTATGAGGATGATAAGGACGATAACAACGATGATAATGACGATAATAACGACGACATTAACGACGATGATTGTGACAAAATAACGACGATATTAACGACGATAATTATGAGGATAATAAGGACGATAACAACGATGATAATGACGATATTAACGACGACAATAACGACGATAACAACGATGATAATGACGAAATAACGACGATAATAACGACGATA
Source organism: Dolichovespula media (assembly GCA_911387685.1). Taxonomy (NCBI): domain Eukaryota; kingdom Metazoa; phylum Arthropoda; class Insecta; order Hymenoptera; family Vespidae; genus Dolichovespula; species Dolichovespula media. The sequence continues at coordinate 94,525 of CAJVQJ010000045.1, forward strand.
ATTATGAGGATAATAACGACGATAACAACGATGACAATGACGATAATAACGACGATATTAACGACGATAATTATGCGGATAATAACGACGATAACAACGATGATAATAACGATAATAACGACGATATTAACGACGATAATTATGAGGATAATAAGGACGATAACAACAATGATAATGACGATATTAACGACGATATTAACGACGATAATAACGACGATATTAACGACGATAATAACGACGATATTAACGACGATAATAAAGACAATAAAAAGAAGATAATGACAATAATAACGACGATATTATCGATGATATTTATGACGATAACAACGTAGATAATGACGATAATAACGACGACATTAACGACGATGATTATGACAAAATAACGACGATATTAACGACGATAATTATGAGGATGATAAGGACGATAACAACGATGATAATGACGATATTAACGACGATATTAACGACGATAATAACGACGTTAATAACGACGATAAAAAGAAGATAATGACAATAATAACGACGATATTATCGATGATATTTATGACGATAACAACGTAGATAATGACGATAATAACGACGACATTAACGACGATGATTATGACAAAATAACGACGATATTAACGACGATAATTATGAGGATGATAAGGACGATAACAACGATGATAATGACGATATTAACGACGACATTAACGACGATGATTGTGACAAAATAACGACGATATTAACGACGATAATTATGAGGATAATAAGGACGATAACAACGATGATAATAACGATATTAACGACGATAATAACGACGATATTAACGACGATAATAACGACTTTAATAACGACGATAAAAAGAAGATAATGACAATAATAACGACGATATTATCGATGATATTTATGACGATAACAACGTAGATAATGACGATAATAACGACGACAATAACGACGATGATTATGACAAAATAACGACGATATTAACGACGATAATTATGAGGATAATAAGGACGATAACAACGATGATAATGACGATATTAACGACGATATTAACGACGATAATAACGACGATATTAACGACGATAATAAAGACAATAAAAAGAAGATAATGACAATAATAACGACGATATTAAAGATAATATTTATGTCGATAACAACGTAGATAATGACGATAATAACTACGACATTAACGACGATGATTATGACAAAATAACGACGATATTAACGACGATAATTATGAGGATAATAAGGACGATAACAACGATGATAATGACGATAATAACGACGACATTAACGACGATGATTGTGACAAAATAACGACGATATTAACGACGATAATTATGAGGATAATAAGGACGATAACAACGATGATAATGACGATATTAACGACGATAATAACGACGATAACAACGATGATAATGACGAAATAACGACGATAATAACGACGATAATTATGAGGATAATAACGACGATAACAACGATGACAATGACGATAATAACGACGATATTAACGACGATAATTATGCGGATAATAACGACGAAAACAACGATGATAATAACGATAATAACGACGATATTAACGACGATAATTATGAGGATAATAAGGACGATAACAACGATGATAATGACGATATTAACGACGATATTAACGACGATAATAACGACGATATTAACGACGATAATAACGACGATATTAACGACGATAATAAAGACAATAAAAAGAAGATAATGACAATAATAACGACGATATTATCGATGATATTTATGACGATAACAACGTAGATAATGACGATAATAACGACGACATTAACGACGATGATTATGACAAAATAACGACGATATTAACGACGATAATTATGAGGATGATAAGGACGATAACAACGATGATAATGACGATATTAACGACGATATTAACGACGATAATAACGACGTTAATAACGACGATAAAAAGAAGATAATGACAATAATAACGACGATATTATCGATGATATTTATGACGATAACAACGATGATAATGACGATAATAACGACGACATTAACGACGATGATTATGACAAAATAACGACGATATTAACGACGATAATTATGAGGATGATAAGGACGATAACAACGATGATAATGACGATATTAACGACGATATTAACGACGATAATAACGACGTTAATAACGACGATAAAAAGAAGATAATGACAATAATAACGACGATATTATCGATGATATTTATGACGATAACAACGTAGATAATGACGATAATAACGACGACATTAACGACGATGATTATGACAAAATAACGACGATATTAACGACGATAATTATGAGGATGATAAGGACGATAACAACGATGATAATGACGATAATAACGACGACATTAACGACGATGATTGTGACAAAATAACGACGATATTAACGACGATAATTATGAGGATAATAAGGACGATAACAACGATGATAATGACGATATTAACGACGATAATAACGACGATAACAACGATGATAATGACGAAATAACGACGATAATAACGACGATAATTATGAGGATAATAACGACGATAACAACGATGACAATGACGATAATAACGACGATATTAACGACGATAATTATGCGGATAATAACGACGATAACAACGATGATAATAACGATAATAACGACGATATTAACGACGATAATTATGAGGATAATAAGGACGATAACAACGATGATAATGACGATATTAACGACGATATTAACGACGATAATAAGGACGATATTAACGACGATAATAACGACGATATTAACGACGATAATAAAGACAATAAAAAGAAGATAATGACAATAATAACGACGATATTATCGATGATATTTATGACGATAACAACGTAGATAATGACGATAATAACGACGACATTAACGACGATGATTATGACAAAATAACGACGATATTAACGACGATAATTATGAGGATGATAAGGACGATAACAACGATAATAATGACGATAACAACGATGATAATAACGATATTAACGACGATAATAACGACGATATTAACGACGATAATAACGACGATAATAAGGACGATATTAACGACGATAATAACGACGATATTAACGACGATAATAAAGACAATAAAAAGAAGATAATGACAATAATAACGACGATATTATCGATGATATTTATGACGATAACAACGTAGATAATGACGATAATAACGACGACATTAACGACGATGATTATGACAAAATAACGACGATATTAACGACGATAATTATGAAGATAATAAGGACGATAACAACGATGATAATGACGATAATAACGACGACATTAACGACGATGATTATGACAAAATAACGACGATATTAACGACGATAATTATGAGGATGATAAGGACGATAACAACGATGATAATGACGATATTAACGACGACATTAACGACGATGATTGTGACAAAATAACGACGATATTAACGACGATAATTATGAGGATAATAAGGACGATAACAACGATGATAATAACGATATTAACGACGATAATAACGACGATATTAACGACGATAATAACGACGTTAATAACGACGATAAAAAGAAGATAATGACAATAATAACGGCGATATTATCGATGATATTTATGACGATAACAACGTAGATAATGACGATAATAACGACGACATTAACGACGATGATTATGACAAAATAACGACGATATTAACGACGATAATTATGAGGATAATAAAGACGATAACAACGATGATAATGACGATATTAACGACGATATTAACGACGATAATAACGACGATATTAACGACGATAATAAAGACAATAAAAAGAAGATAATGACAATAATAACGACGATATTAAAGATAATATTTATGTCGATAACAACGTAGATAATGACGATAATAACGACGACATTAACGACGATGATTATGACAAAATAACGACGATATTAACGACGATAATTATGAGGATGATAAGGACGATAACAACGATGATAATGACGATATTAACGACGATATTAACGACGATAATAACGACGTTAATAACGACGATAAAAAGAAGATAATGACAATAATAACGACGATATTATCGATGTTATTTATGACGATAACCACGTAGATAATGACGATAATAACGACGACATTAACGACGACGATTATGACAAAATAACGACGATATTAACGACGATAATTATGAGGATAATAAGGACGATAACAACGATGATAATGACGATATTAACGATGATATTAACGACGATGATTGTGACAAAATAACGACGATATTAACGACGATAATTATGAGGATGATAAGGACGATAACAACGATGATAATGACGATATTAACGACGATAATAACGACGATAATAACGACGATATTAACGACGATAATAAAGACAATAAAAAGAAGATAATGACAATAATAACGACGATATTAAAGATAATATTTATGTCGATAACAACGTAGATAATGACGATAATAACGACGACATTAACGACGATGATTATGACAAAATAACGACGATATTAACGACGATAATTATGAGGATGATAAGGACGATAACAACGATGATAATGACGATATTAACGACGACATTAACGACGATGATTGTGACAAAATAACGACGATATTAACGACGATAATTATGAGGATAATAAGGACGATAACAACGATGATAATAACGATATTAACGACGATAATAACGACGATATTAACGACGATAATAACGACGTTAATAACGACGATAAAAAGAAGATAATGACAATAATAACGACGATATTATCGATGATATTTATGACGATAACAACGTAGATAATGACGATAATAACGACGACATTAACGACGATGATTATGACAAAATAACGACGATATTAACGACGATAATTATGAGGATAATAAGGACGATAACAACGATGATAATGACGATATTAACGACGATATTAACGACGATAATAACGACGATATTAACGACGATAATAAAGACAATAAAAAGAAAATAATGACAATAATAACGACGATATTAAAGATAATATTTATGTCGATAACAACGTAGATAATGACGATAATAACGACGACATTAACGACGATGATTATGACAAAATAACGACAATATTAACGACGATAATTATGAGGATGATAAGGACGATAACAACGATGATAATGACGATAATAACGACGACATTAACGACGATGATTGTGACAAAATAACGACGATATTAACGACGATAATTATGAAGATAATAAGGACGATAACAACGATGATAATGACGATAATAACGACGACATTAACGACGATGATTATGACAAAATAACGACGATATTAACGACGATAATTATGAGGATGATAAGGACGATAACAACGATGATAATGACGATAATAACGACGACATTAGCGACGATGTTTATGACAAAATAACGACGATATTAACGACGATAATTATGAGGATAATAAGGACGATAACAACGAAGATAATGACGATAATAACGACGACATTAACGACAATGATTATGACAAAATAACGACGATATTAACGACGATAATTATGAGAATGATAAGGACGATAACAACGATGATAATGACGATAATAACGACGACATTAGCGACGATGTTTATGACAAAATAACGACGATATTAACGACGATAACTATGAGGATAATAAGGACGATAACAACGATGATAATGACGATATTAACGACGATATTAACGACGATAATAACGACGTTAATAACGACGATAAAAAGAAGATAATGACAATAATAACGACGATATTATCGATGATATTTATGACGATAACAACGATGATAATGACGATAATAACGACGACATTAACGACGATGATTATGACAAAATAACGACGATATTAACGACGATAATTATGAGGATGATAAGGACGATAACAACGATGATAATGACGATATTAACGACGATATTAACGACGATAATAACGACGTTAATAACGACGATAAAAAGAAGATAATGACAATAATAACGACGATATTATCGATGATATTTATGACGATAACAACGTAGATAATGACGATAATAACGACGACATTAACGACGATGATTATGACAAAATAACGACGATATTAACGACGATAATTATGAGGATGATAAGGACGATAACAACGATGATAATGACGATAATAACGACGACATTAACGACGATGATTGTGACAAAATAACGACGATATTAACGACGATAATTATGAGGATAATAAGGACGATAACAACGATGATAATGACGATATTAACGACGATAATAACGACGATAACAACGATGATAATGACGAAATAACGACGATAATAACGACGATAATTATGAGGATAATAACGACGATAACAACGATGACAATGACGATAATAACGACGATATTAACAACGATAATTATGCGGATAATAACGACGATAACAACGATGATAATAACGATAATAACGACGATATTAACGACGATAATTATGAGGATAATAAGGACGATAACAACGATGATAATGACGATATTAACGACGATATTAACGACGATAATAACGACGATATTAACGACGATAATAACGGCGATATTAACGACGATAATAAAGACAATAAAAAGAAGATAATGACAATAATAACGACGATATTATCGATGATATTTATGACGATAACAACGTAGATAATGACGATAATAACGACGACATTAACGACGATGATTATGACAAAATAACGACGATATTAACGACGATAATTATGAGGATGATAAGGACGATAACAACGATGATAATGACGATAACAACGATGATAATAACGATATTAACGACGATAATAACGACGATATTAACGACGATAATAACGACGTTAATAACGACGATAAAAAGAAGATAATGACAATAATAACGACGATATTATCGATGATATTTATGACGATAACAACGATGATAATGACGATAATAACGACGACATTAACGACGATGATTATGACAAAATAACGACGATATTAACGACGATAATTATGAGGATGATAAGGACGATAACAACGATGATAATGACGATATTAACGACGATATTAACGACGATAATAACGACGTTAATAACGACGATAAAAAGAAGATAATGACAATAATAACGACGATATTATCGATGATATTTATGACGATAACAACGTAGATAATGACGATAATAACGACGACATTAACGACGATGATGATGACAACATAACGACGATATTAACGACGATAATTATGAGGATGATAAGGACGATAACAACGATGATAATGACGATAATAACGACGACATTAACGACGATGATTGTGACAAAATAACGACGATATTAACGACGATAATTATGAGGATAATAAGGACGATAACAACGATGATAATGACGATATTAACGACGATAATAACGACGATAACAACGATGATAATGACGAAATAACGACGATAATAACGACGATAATTATGAGGATAATAACGACGATAACAACGATGACAATGACGATAATAACGACGATATTAACGACGATAATTATGCGGATAATAACGACGATAACAACGATGATAATAACGATAATAACGACGATATTAACGACGATAATTATGAGGATAATAAGGACGATAACAACGATGATAATGACGATATTAACGACGATATTAACGACGATAATAACGACGATATTAACGACGATAATAACGACGATATTAACGACGATAATAAAGACAATAAAAAGAAGATAATGACAATAATAACGACGATATTATCGATGATATTTATGACGATAACAACGATGATAATGACGATAATAACGACGACATTAACGACGATGATTATGACAAAATAACGACGATATTAACGACGATAATTATGAGGATGATAAGGACGATAACAACGATGATAATGACGATATTAACGACGATATTAACGACGATAATAACGACGTTAATAACGACGATAAAAAGAAGATAATGACAATAATAACGACGATATTATCGATGATATTTATGACGATAACAACGTAGATAATGACGATAATAACGACGACATTAACGACGATGATTATGACAAAATAACGACGATATTAACGACGATAATTATGAGGATGATAAGGACGATAACAACGATGATAATGACGATATTAACGACGATAATAACGACGATATTAACGACGATAATAACGACGTTAATAACGACGATAAAAAGAAGATAATGACTATAATAACGGCGATATTATCGATGATATTTATGACGATAACAACGTAGATAATGACGATAATAACGACGACATTAACGACGATGATTATGACAAAATAACGACGATATTAACGACGATAATTATGAGGATAATAAAGACGATAACAACGATGATAATGACGATATTAACGACGATATTAACGACGATAATAACGACGATATTAACGACGATAATAAAGACAATAAAAAGAAGATAATGACAATAATAACGACGATATTAAAGATAATATTTATGTCGATAACAACGTAGATAATGACGATAATAACGACGACATTAACGACGATGATTATGACAAAATAACGACGATATTAACGACGATAATTATGAGGATGATAAGGACGATAACAACGATGATAATGACGATATTATCGACGATATTAACGACGATAATAAAGACAATAAAAAGAAGATAATGACAATAATAACGACGATATTAAAGATTATATTTATGACGATAACAACGTAGATAATGACGATAATAACGACGACCTTAACGACGATGATTATGACAAAATAACGACGATATTAACGACGATAATTATGAGGATAATAAGGACGATAACAACGATGATAATGACGATATTAACGACGATATTAACGACGATAATAACGACGATATTAACGACGATAATAAAGACAATAAAGAGAAGATAATGACAATAATAACGACGATATTAAAGATAATATTTATGACGATAACAACGTAGATAATGACGATAATAACGACGACATTAACGACGATGATTATGACAAAATAACGACGATAATAACGACGATAATTATGAGGATGATAAGGACGATAACAACGATGATAATGACGATAATAACGACGACATTAACGACGATGATTGTGACAAAATAACGACGATATTAACGACGATAATTATGAAGATAATAAGGACGATAACAACGATGATAATGACGATAATAACGACGACATTAACGACGATGATTGTGACAAAATAACGACGATATTAACGACGATAATTATGAGGATGATAAGGACGATAACAACGATGATAATGACGATAATAACGACGACATTAGCGACGATGTTTATGACAAAATAACGACGATATTAACGACGATAATTATGAGGATAATAAGGACGATAACAACGAAGATAATGACGATAATAACGACGACATTAACGACAATGATTATGACAAAATAACGACGATATTAACGACGATAATTATGAGGATGATAAGGACGATAACAACGATGATAATGACGATAATAACGACGACATTAGCGACGATGTTTATGACAAAATAACGACGATATTAACGACGATAACTATGAGGATAATAAGGACGATAACAACGATGATAATGACGATATTAACGACGATATTAACGACGATAATAACGACGTTAATAACGACGATAAAAAGAAGATAATGACAATAATAACGACGATATTATCGATGATATTTATGACGATAACAACGATGATAATGACGATAATAACGACGACATTAACGACGATGATTATGACAAAATAACGACGATATTAACGACGATAATTATGAGGATGATAAGGACGATAACAACGATGATAATGACGATATTAACGACGATATTAACGACGATAATAACGACGTTAATAACGACGATAAAAAGAAGATAATGACAATAATAACGACGATATTATCGATGATATTTATGACGATAACAACGTAGATAATGACGATAATAACGACGACATTAACGACGATGATTATGACAATATAACGACGATATTAACGACGATAATTATGAGGATGATAAGGACGATAACAACGATGATAATGACGATAATAACGACGACATTAACGACGATGATTGTGACAAAATAACGACGATATTAACGACGATAATTATGAGGATAATAAGGACGATAACAACGATGATAATGACGATATTAACGACGATAATAACGACGATAACAACGATGATAATGACGAAATAACGACGATAATAACGACGATAATTATGAGGATAATAACGACGATAACAACGATGACAATGACGATAATAACGACGATATTAACGACGATAATTATGCGGATAATAACGACGATAACAACGATGATAATAACGATAATAACGACGATATTAACGACGATAATTATGAGGATAATAAGGACGATAACAACGATGATAATGACGATATTAACGACGATATTAACGACGATAATAACGACGATATTAACGACGATAATAACGACGATATTAACGACGATAATAAAGACAATAAAAAGAAGATAATGACAATAATAACGACGATATTATCGATGATATTTATGACGATTACAACGTAGATAATGACGATAATAACGACGACATTAACGACGATGATTATGACAAAATAACGACGATATTAACGACGATAATTATGAGGATGATAAGGACGATAACAACGATGATAATGACGATATTAACGACGATATTAACGACGATAATAACGACGTTAATAACGACGATAAAAAGAAGATAATGACAATAATAACGACGATATTATCGATGATATTTATGACGATAACAACGTAGATAATGACGATAATAACGACGACATTAACGACGATGATTATGACAAAATAACGACGATATTAACGACGATAATTATGAGGATGATAAGGACGATAACAACGATGATAATGACGATATTAACGACGACATTAACGACGATGATTGTGACAAAATAACGACGATATTAACGACGATAATTATGAGGATAATAAGGACGATAACAACGATGATAATAACGATATTAACGACGATAATAACGACGATATTAACGACGATAATAACGACGTTAATAACGACGATAAAAAGAAGATAATGACAATAATAACGACGATATTAAAGATTATATTTATGACGATAACAACGTAGATAATGACGATAATAACGACGACATTAACGACGATGATTATGACAAAATAACGACGATATTAACGACGATAATTATGAGGATAATAAGGACGATAACAACGATGATAATGACGATATTAACGACGATATTAACGACGATAATAACGACGTTAATAACGACGATAAAAAGAAGATAATGACAATAATAACGACGATATTATCGATGATATTTATGACGATAACAACGTAGATAATGACGATAATAACGACGACATTAACGACGATGATTATGACAAAATAACGACGATATTAACGACGATAATTATGAAGATAATAAGGACGATAACAACGATGATAATGACGATATTAACGACGATATTAACGACGATAATAACGACGATATTAACGACGATAATAAAGACAATAAAGAGAAGATAATGACAATAATAACGACGATATTAAAGATAATATTTATGACGATAACAACGTAGATAATGACGATAATAACGACGACATTAACGACGATGATTATGACAAAATAACGACGATAATAACGACGATAATTATGAGGATGATAAGGACGATAACAACGATGATAATGACGATAATAACGACGACATTAACGACGATGATTGTGACAAAATAACGACGATATTAACGACGATAATTATGAAGATAATAAGGACGATAACAACGATGATAATGACGATAATAACGACGACATTAACGACGATGATTGTGACAAAATAACGACGATATTAACGACGATAATTATGAGGATGATAAGGACGATAACAACGATGATAATGACGATAATAACGACGACATTAGCGACGATGTTTATGACAAAATAACGACGATATTAACGACGATAATTATGAGGATAATAAGGACGATAACAACGAAGATAATGACGATAATAACGACGACATTAACGACAATGATTATGACAAAATAACGACGATATTAACGACGATAATTATGAGGATGATAAGGACGATAACAACGATGATAATGACGATAATAACGACGACATTAGCGACGATGTTTATGACAAAATAACGACGATATTAACGACGATAACTATGAGGATAATAAGGACGATAACAACGATGATAATGACGATATTAACGACGATATTAACGACGATAATAACGACGTTAATAACGACGATAAAAAGAAGATAATGACAATAATAACGACGATATTATCGATGATATTTATGACGATAACAACGATGATAATGACGATAATAACGACGACATTAACGACGATGATTATGACAAAATAACGACGATATTAACGACGATAATTATGAGGATGATAAGGACGATAACAACGATGATAATGACGATATTAACGACGATATTAACGACGATAATAACGACGTTAATAAAGACGATAAAAAGAAGATAATGACAATAATAACGACGATATTATCGATGATATTTATGACGATAACAACGTAGATAATGACGATAATAACGACGACATTAACGACGATGATTATGACAAAATAACGACGATATTAACGACGATAATTATGAGGATGATAAGGACGATAACAACGATGATAATGACGATAATAACGACGACATTAACGACGATGATTGTGACAAAATAACGACGATATTAACGACGATAATTATGAGGATAATAAGGACGATAACAACGATGATAATGACGATATTAACGACGATAATAACGACGATAACAACGATGATAATGACGAAATAACGACGATAATAACGACGATAATTATGAGGATAATAACGACGATAACAACGATGACAATGACGATAATAACGACGATATTAACGACGATAATTATGCGGATAATAACGACGATAACAACGATGATAATAACGATAATAACGACGATATTAACGACGATAATTATGAGGATAATAAGGACGATAACAACGATGATAATGACGATATTAACGACGATATTAACGACGATAATAACTACGATATTAACGACGATAATAACGACGATATTAACGACGATAATAAAGACAATAAAAAGAAGATAATGACAATAATAACGACGATATTATCGATGATATTTATGACGATAACAACGTAGATAATGACGATAATAACGACGACATTAACGACGATGATTATGACAAAATAACGACGATATTAACGACGATAATTATGAGGATGATAAGGACGATAACAACGATGATAATGACGATATTAACGACGATATTAACGACGATAATAACGACGTTAATAAAGACGATAAAAAGAAGATAATGACAATAATAACGACGATATTATCGATGATATTTATGACGATAACAACGTAGATAATGACGATAATAACGACGACATTAACGACGATGATTATGACAAAATAACGACGATATTAACGACGATAATTATGAGGATGATAAGGACGATAACAACGATGATAATGACGATAATAACGACGACATTAACGACGATGATTGTGACAAAATAACGACGATATTAACGACGATAATTATGAGGATAATAAGGACGATAACAACGATGATAATGACGATATTAACGACGATAATAACGACGATAACAACGATGATAATGACGAAATAACGACGATAATAACGACGATAATTATGAGGATAATAACGACGATAACAACGATGACAATGACGATAATAACGACGATATTAACGACGATAATTATGCGGATAATAACGACGATAACAACGATGATAATAACGATAATAACGACGATATTAACGACGATAATTATGAGGATAATAAGGACGATAACAACGATGATAATGACGATATTAACGACGATATTAACGACGATAATAACTACGATATTAACGACGATAATAACGACGATATTAACGACGATAATAAAGACAATAAAAAGAAGATAATGACAATAATAACGACGATATTATCGATGATATTTATGACGATAACAACGTAGATAATGACGATAATAACGACGACATTAACGACGATGATTATGACAAAATAACGACGATATTAACGACGATAATTATGAGGATGATAAGGACGATAACAACGATGATAATGACGATATTAACGACGATATTAACGACGATAATAACGACGTTAATAACGACGATAAAAAGAAGATAATGACAATAATAACGACGATATTATCGATGATATTTATGACGATAACAACGTGGATAATGACGATAATAACGACGACATTAACGACGATGATTATGACAAAATAACGACGATATTAACGACGATAATTATGAGGATGATAAGGACGATAACAACGATGATAATGACGATATTAACGACGACATTAACGACGATGATTGTGACAAAATAACGACGATATTAACGACGATAATTATGAGGATAATAAGGACGATAACAACGATGATAATAACGATATTAACGACGATAATAACGACGATATTAACGACGATAATAACGACGTTAATAACGACGATAAAAAGAAGATAATGACAATAATAACGACGATATTATCGATGATATTTATGACGATAACAACGTAGATAATGACGATAATAACGACGACATTAACGACGTAGATTATGACAAAATAACGACGATATTAACGACGATAATTATGAGGATGATAAGGACGATAACAACGATGATAATGACGATATTAACGACGATATTAACGACGATAATAACGACGATATTAACGACGATAATAAAGACAATAAAAAGAAGATAATGACAAAAATAACGACGATATTAAAGATAATATTTATGTCGATAACAACGTAGATAATGACGATAATAACGACGACATTAACGACGATGATTATGACAAAATAACGACGATATTAACGACGATAATTATGAGGATGATAAGGACGATAACAACGATGATAATGACGATAATAACGACGACATTAACGACGATGATTGTGACAAAATAACGACGATATTAACGACGATATTAACGACGATAATAACGACGTTAATAACGACGATAAAAAGAAGATAATGACAATAATAACGACGATATTATCGATGATATTTATGACGATAACAACGATGATAATGACGATAATAACGACGACATTAACGACGATGATTATGACAAAATAACGACGATATTAACGACGATAATTATGAGGATGATAAGGACGATAACAACGATGATAATGACGATATTAACGACGATATTAACGACGATAATAACGACGATATTAACGACGATAATAACGACGATATTAACGACGATAATAAAGACAATAAAAAGAAGATATTGACAATAATAACGACGATATTATCGATGATATTTATGACGATTACAACGTAGATAATGACGATAATAACGACGACATTAACGACGATGATTATGACAAAATAACGACGATATTAACGACGATAATTATGAGTATGATAAGGACGATAACAACGATGATAATGACGATATTAACGACGATATTAACGACGATAATAACGACGTTAATAACGACGATAAAAAGAAGATAATGACAATAATAACGACGATATTATCGATGATATTTATGACGATAACAACGTGGATAATGACGATAATAACGACGACATTAACGACGATGATTATGAGGATAATAAGGACGATAACAACGATGATAATAACGATATTAACGACGATAATAACGACGATATTAACGACGATAATAACGACGTTAATAACGACGATAAAAAGAAGATAATGACAATAATAACGACGATATTATCGATGATATTTATGACGATAACAACGTAGATAATGACGATAATAACGACGACATTAACGACGTAGATTATGACAAAATAACGACGATATTAACGACGATAATTATGAGGATAATAAGGACGATAACAACGATGATAATGACGATATTAAGGACGATATTAACGACGATAATAACGACGATATTAACGACGATAATAAAGACAATAAAAAGAAGATAATGACAATAATAACGACGATATTAAAGATAATATTTATGTCGATAACAACGTAGATAATGACGAGAATAACGACGACATTAACGACGACGATTATGACAAAATAACGACGATATTAACGACGATAATTATGAGGATGATAAGGACGATAACAACGATGATAATGACGATATTAACGACGATATTAACGACGATAATAACGACGTTAATAACGACGATAAAAAGAAGATAATGACAATAATAACGACGATATTATCGATGATATTTATGACGATAACAACGTAGATAATGACGATAATAACGACGACATTAACAACGATGATTATGACAAAATAACGACGATATTAACGACGATAATTATGAGGATGATAAGGACGATAACAACGATGATAATGACGATATTAACGACGATATTAACGACGATAATAACGACGTTAATAACGACGATAAAAAGAAGATAATGACAATAATAACGACGATATTATCGATGATATTTATGACGATAACAACGTAGATAATGACGATAATAACGACGACATTAACGACGATGTTTATGACAAAATAACGACGATATTAACGACGATAATTATGAGGATAATAAGGACGATAACAACGATTATAATGACGATATTAACGACGATATTAACGACGATAATAACGACGTTAAAAACGACGATAAAAAGAAGATAATGACAATAATAACGACGATATTATCGATGATATTTATGACGATAACAACGTAGATAATGACGATAATAACGACGACATTAACGACGATGATTATGACAAAATAACGACGATATTAACGACGATGATTATGACAAAATAACGACGATATTAACGACGATAATTATGAGGATGATAAGGACGATAACAACGATGATAATGACGATAATAACGACGACATTAGCGACGATGTTTATGACAAAATAACGACGATATTAACGACGATAATTATGAGGATAATAAGGACGATAACAACGATTATAATGACGATATTAACGACGATATTAACGACGATAATAACGACGTTAAAAACGACGATAAAAAGAAGATAATGACAATAATAACGACGATATTATCGATGATATTTATGACGATAACAACGTAGATAATGACGATAATAACGACGACATTAACAACGATGATTATGACAAAATAACGACGATATTAACGACGATAATTATGAGGATGATAAGGACGATAACAACGATGATAATGACGATATTAACGACGATATTAACGACGATAATAACGACGTTAATAACGACGATAAAAAGAAGATAATGACAATAATAACGACGATATTATCGATGATATTTATGACGATAACAACGTAGATAATGACGATAATAACGACGACATTAACGACGATGATTATGACAAAATAACGACGATATTAACGACGATAATTATGAGGATAATAAGGACGATAACAACGATGATAATGACGATATTAACGACGATATTAACGACGATAATAACGACGATATTAACGACGATAATAAAGACAATAAAAAGAAGATAATGACAATAATAACGACGATATTAACGATAATATTTATGACGATAACAACGTAGATAATGACGATAATAACGACGACATTAACGACGATGATTATGACAAAATAACGACGATATTAACGACGATAATTATGAGGATGATAAGGACGATAACAACGATGATAATGACGATATTAACGACGATATTAACGACGATAATAACGACGTTAATAACGACGATAAAAAGAAGATAATGACAATAATAACGACGATATTATCGATGTTATTTATGACGATAACAACGTGGATAATGACGATAATAACGACGACATTAACGACGACGATTATGACAAAATAACGACGATATTAACGACGATAATTATGAGGATAATAAGGACGATAACAACGATGATAATGACGATATTAACGACGATATTAACGACGATAATAACGACGTTAATAACGACGATAAAAAGAAGATAATGACAATAATAACGACGATATTATCGATGTTATTTATGACGATAACAACGTGGATAATGACGATAATAACGACGACATTAACGACGATGATTATGACAAAATAACGACGATATTAACGACGATAATTATGAGGATGATAAGGACGATAACAACGATGATAATGACGATATTTACGACGACATTAACGACGATGATTGTGACAAAATAACGACGATATTAACGACGATAATTATGAGGATGATAAGGACGATAACAACGATGATAATGACGATATTAACGACGATATTAACGACGATAATAACGACGTTAATAACGACGATAAAAAGAAGATAATGACAATAATAACGACGATATTATCGATGTTATTTATGACGATAACAACGTAGATAATGACGATAATAACGACGACATTAACGACGACGATTATGACAAAATAACGACGATATTAACGACGATAATTATGAGGATAATAAGGACGATAACAACGATGATAATGACGATATTAACGACGATATTAACGACGATAATAACGACGATATTAACGACGATAATAAAGACAATAAAAAGAAGATAATGACAATAATAACGACGATATTAACGATAATATTTATGACGATAACAACGTAGATAATGACGATAATAACGACGACATTAACGACGATGATTATGACAAAATAACGACGATATTAACGACGATAATTATGAGGATGATAAGGACGATAACAACGATGATAATGACGATAATAACGACGACATTAACGACGATGATTGTGACAAAATAACGACGATATTAACGACGATAATTATGAGGATAATAAGGACGATAACAACGATGATAATGACGATATTAACAACGATAATAACGACGATATTAACGACGATAATAACGTCGATAAAAAGAAGATAATGACAATAATAACGACGATATTAACGATGATAATTATGACGATAACAACGAAGATAATGACGATAATAACGACGACATTATCGTCGATGATTATGACAAAATAACGACGATATTAACGACGATAATTATGAGGATGATAAGGATGATAACAACGATGATAATGACGATAATAACGACGACATTAACGACGATGTTTATGACAAAATAACGACGATATTAACGACGATAATTATGAGGATAATAAGGACGATAACAACGATTATAATGACGATATTAACGACGATATTAACGACGATAATAACGACGTTAAAAACGACGATAAAAAGAAGATAATGACAATAATAACGACGATATTATCGATGATATTTATGACGATAACAACGTAGATAATGACGATAATAACGACGACATTAACGACGATGTTTATGACAAAATAACGACGATATTAACGACGATAATTATGAGGATAATAAGGACGATAACAACGATTATAATGACGATATTAACGACGATATTAACGACGATAATAACGACGTTAAAAACGACGATAAAAAGAAGATAATGACAATAATAACGACGATATTATCGATGATATTTATGACGATAACAACGTAGATAATGACGATAATAACGACGACATTAACGACGATGATTATGACAAAATAACGACGATATTAACGACGATGATTATGACAAAATAACGACGATATTAACGACGATAATTATGAGGATGATAAGGACGATAACAACGATGATAATGACGATAATACCGACGACATTAGCGACGATGTTTATGACAAAATAACGACGATATTAACGACGATAATTATGAGGATAATAAGGACGATAACAACGATTATAATGACGATATTAACGACGATATTAACGACGATAATAACGACGTTAAAAACGACGATAAAAAGAAGATAATGACAATAATAACGACGATATTATCGATGATATTTATGACGATAACAACGTAGATAATGACGATAATAACGACGACATTAACGACGATGATTATGACAAAATAACGACGATATTAACGACGATAATTATGAGGATGATAAGGACGATAACAACGATGATAATGACGATATTAACGACGATATTAACGACGATAATAACGACGTTAATAACGACGATAAAAAGAAGATAATGACAATAATAACGCCGATATTATCGATGTTATTTATGACGATAACAACGTAGATAATGACGACAATAACGACGACATTAACGACGACGATTATGACAAAATAACGACGATATTAACGACGATAATTATGAGGATAATAAGGACGATAACAACGATGATAATGACGATATTAACGACGATATTAACGACGATAATAACGACGATATTAACGACGATAATAAAGACAATAAAAAGAAGATAATGACAATAATAACGACGATATTAAAGATAATATTTATGACGATAACAAGTAGATAATGACGATAATAACGACGACATTAACGACGATGATTATGACAAAATAACGACGATATTAACGACGAAAATTATGAGGATGATAAGGACGATAACAACGATGATAATGACGATAATAACGACGACATTAGCGACGATGTTTATGACAAAATAACGACGATATTAACGACGATAATTATGAGGATAATAAGGACGATAACAACGATTATAATGACGATATTAACGACGATATTAACGACGATAATAACGACGTTAAAAACGACGATAAAAAGAAGATAATGACAATAATAACGACGATATTATCGATGATATTTATGACGATAACAACGTAGATAATGACGATAATAACGACGACATTAACGACGATGATTATGACAAAATAACGACGATATTAACGACGATAATTATGAGGATGATAAGGACGATAACAACGATGATAATGACGATATTAACGACGATATTAACGACGATAATAACGACGTTAATAACGACGATAAAAAGAAGATAATGACAATAATAACGACGATATTATCGATGATATTTATGACGATAACAACGTAGATAATGACGATAATAACGACGACATTAACGACGATGATTATGACAAAATAACGACGATATTAACGACGATAATTATGAGGATAATAAGGACGATAACAACGATGATAATGACGATATTAACGACGATATTAACGACGATAATAACGACGATATTAACGACGATAATAAAGACAATAAAAAGAAGATAATGACAATAATAACGACGATATTAACGATAATATTTATGACGATAACAACGTAGATAATGACGATAATAACGACGACATTAACGACGATGATTATGACAAAATAACGACGATATTAACGACGATAATTATGAGGATGATAAGGACGATAACAACGATGATAATGACGATATTAACGACGATATTAACGACGATAATAACGACGTTAATAACGACGATAAAAAGAAGATAATGACAATAATAACGACGATATTATCGATGTTATTTATGACGATAACAACGTGGATAATGACGATAATAACGACGACATTAACGACGACGATTATGACAAAATAACGACGATATTAACGAGGATAATTATGAGGATAATAAGGACGATAACAACGATGATAATGACGATATTAACGACGATATTAACGACGATAATAACGACGTTAATAACGACGATAAAAAGAAGATAATGACAATAATAACGACGATATTATCGATGTTATTTATGACGATAACAACGTGGATAATGACGATAATAACGACGACATTAACGACGATGATTATGACAAAATAACGACGATATTAACGACGATAATTATGAGGATGATAAGGACGATAACAACGATGATAATGACGATATTAACGACGACATTAACGACGATGATTGTGACAAAATAACGACGATATTAACGACGATAATTATGAGGATAATAAGGACGATAACAACGATGATAATGACGATATTAACGACGATATTAACGACGATAATAACGACGATATTAACGACGATAATAAAGACAATAAAAAGAAGATAATGACAATAATAACGACGATATTAAAGATAATATTTATGTCGATAACAACGTAGATAATGACGATAATAACGACGACATTAACGACGATGATTATGACAAAATAACGACGATATTAACGACGATAATTATGAGGATGATAAGGACGATAACAACGATGATAATGACGATATTAACGACGATATTAACGACGATAATAACGACGTTAATAACGACGATAAAAAGAAGATAATGACAATAATAACGACGATATTATCGATGTTATTTATGACGATAACAACGTAGATAATGACGATAATAACGACGACATTAACGACGACGATTATGACAAAATAACGACGATATTAACGACGATAATTATGAGGATAATAAGGACGATAACAACGATGATAATGACGATATTAACGACGATATTAACGACGATAATAACGACGATATTAACGACGATAATAAAGACAATAAAAAGAAGATAATGACAATAATAACGACGATATTAACGATAATATTTATGACGATAACAACGTAGATAATGACGATAATAACGACGACATTAACGACGATGATTTTGACAAAATAACGACGATATTAACGACGATAATTATGAGGATGACAAGGACGATAACAACGATGATAATGACGATAATAACGACGACATTAACGACGATGATTGTGACAAAATAACGACGATATTAACGACGATAATTATGAGGATAATAAGGACGATAACAACGATGATAATGACGATATTAACAACGATAATAACGACGATATTAACGACGATAATAACGTCGATAAAAAGAAGATAATGACAATAATAACGACGATATTAACGATGATAATTATGACGATAACAACGAAGATAATGACGATAATAACGACGACATTATCGTCGATGATTATGACAAAATAACGACGATATTAACGACGATAATTATGAGGATGATAAGGATGATAACAACGATGATAATGACGATAATAACGACGACATTAACGACGATGTTTATGACAAAATAACGACGATATTAACGACGATAATTATGAGGATAATAAGGACGATAACAACGATTATAATGACGATATTAACGACGATATTAACGACGATAATAACGACGTTAAAAACGACGATAAAAAGAAGATAATGACAATAATAACGACGATATTATCGATGATATTTATGACGATAACAACGTAGATAATGACGATAATAACGACGACATTAACGACGATGATTATGACAAAATATCGACGATATTAACGACGATGATTATGACAAAATAACGACGATATTAACGACGATAATTATGAGGATGATAAGGACGATAACAACGATGATAATGACGATAATAACGACGACATTAGCGACGATGTTTATGACAAAATAACGACGATATTAACGACGATAATTATGAGGATAATAAGGATGATAACAACGATTATAATGACGATATTAACGACGATATTAACGACGATAATAACGACGTTAAAAACGACGATAAAAAGAAGATAATGACAATAATAACGACGATATTATCGATGATATTTATGACGATAACAACGTAGATAATGACGATAATAACGACGACATTAACGACGATGATTATGACAAAATAACGACGATATTAACGACGATAATTATGAGGATGATAAGGACGATAACAACGATGATAATGACGATATTAACGACGATATTAACGACGATAATAACGACGTTAATAACGACGATAAAAAGAAGATAATGACAATAATAACGACGATATTATCGATGATATTTATGACGATAACAACGTAGATAATGACGATAATAACGACGACATTAACGACGATGATTGTGACAAAATAACGACGATATTAACGACGATAATTATGAGGATAATAAGGACGATAACAACGATGATAATGACGATATTAACGACGATAATAACGACGATATTAACGACGATAATAACGTCGATAAAAAGAAGATAATGACAATAATAACGACGATATTAACGATGATAATTATGACGATAACAACGAAGATAATGACGATAATAACGACGACATTATCGTCGATGATTATGACAAAATAACGATGATATTAACGACGATAATTATGAGGATGATAAGGATGATAACAACGATGATAATGACGATAATAACGACGACATTAACGACGATGTTTATGACAAAATAACGACGATATTAACGACGATAATTATGAGGATAATAAGGACGATAACAACGATTATAATGACGATATTAACGACGATATTAACGACGATAATAACGACGTTAAAAACGACGATAAAAAGAAGATAATGACAATAATAACGACGATATTATCGATGATATTTATGACGATAACAACGTAAATAATGACGATAATAACGACGACATTAACGACGATGATTATGACAAAATAACGACGATATTAACGACGATAATTATGAGGATGATAAGGACGATAACAACGATGATAATGACGATATTAACGACGATATTAACGACGATAATAACGACGATATTAACGACGATAATAAAGACAATAAAAAGAAGATAATGACAATAATAACGACGATATTATCGATGATATTTATGACGATAACAACGTAGATAATGACGATAATAACGACGACATTAACGACGATAATTATGACAAAATAACGACGATATTAACGACGATAATTATGAGGATGATAAGGACTTTAACAACGATGATAATGACGATATTATCGTCGTTATTAACGACGATAATAACGACGTTAATAACGACGATAAAAAGAAGATAATGACAATAATAACGACGATATTATCGATGATATTTATGACGATAACAACGTAGATAATGACGATAATAACGACGACATTAACGACGATGATTATGACAAAATAACGACGATATTAACGACGATAATTATGAGGATAATAAGGACGATAACAACGATGATAATGACGATATTAACGACGATATTAACGACGATAATAACGACGATATTAACGACGATAATAAAGACAATAAAAAGAAGATAATGACAATAATAACGACGATATTAAAGATAATATTTATGACGATAACAACGTAGATAATGACGATAATAACGACGACATTAACGACGATGATTATGACAAAATAACGACGATATTAACGACGATAATTATGAGGATGATAAGGACGATAACAACGATGATAATGACGATAATAACGACGACATTAGCGACGATGTTTATGACAAAATAACGACGATATTAACGACGATAATTATGAGGATAATAAGGACGATAACAACGATTATAATGACGATATTAACGACGATATTAACGACGATAATAACGACGTTAAAAACGACGATAAAAAGAAGATAATGACAATAATAACGACGATATTATCGATGATATTTATGACGATAACAACGTAGATAATGACGATAATAACGACGACATTAACGACGATGATTATGACAAAATAACGACGATATTAACGACGATAATTATGAGGATGATAAGGACGATAACAACGATGATAATGACGATATTAACGACGATATTAACGACGATAATAACGACGTTAATAACGACGATAAAAAGAAGATAATGACAATAATAACGACGATATTATCGATGATATTTATGACGATAACAACGTAGATAATGACGATAATAACGACGACATTAACGACGATGATTATGACAAAATAACGACGATATTAACGACGATAATTATGAGGATAATAAGGACGATAACAACGATGATAATGACGATATTAACGACGATATTAACGACGATAATAACGACGATATTAACGACGATAATAAAGACAATAAAAAGAAGATAATGACAATGATAATGACGATATTAACGATAATATTTATGACGATAACAACGTAGATAATGACGATAATAACGACGACATTAACGACGATGATTATGACAAAATAACGACGATATTAACGACGATAATTATGAGGATGATAAGGACGATAACAACGATGATAATGACGATATTAACGACGATATTAACGACGATAATAACGACGTTAATAACGACGATAAAAAGAAGATAATGACAATAATAACGACGATATTATCGATGTTATTTATGACGATAACAACGTGGATAATGACGATAATAACGACGACATTAACGACGACGATTATGACAAAATAACGACGATATTAACGACGATAATTATGAGGATAATAAGGACGATAACAACGATGATAATGACGATATTAACGACGATATTAACGACGATAATAACGACGTTAATAACGACGATAAAAAGAAGATAATGACAATAATAACGACGATATTATCGATGTTATTTATGACGATAACAACGTGGATAATGACGATAATAACGACGACATTAACGACGATGATTATGACAAAATAACGACGATATTAACGACGATAATTATGAGGATGATAAGGACGATAACAACGATGATAATGACGATATTAACGACGACATTAACGACGATGATTGTGACAAAATAACGACGATATTAACGACGATAATTATGAGGATAATAAGGACGATAACAACGATGATAATAACAATATTAACGACGATAATAACGACGATATTAACGACGATAATAACGACGTTAATAACGACGATAAAAAGAAGATAATGACAATAATAACGACGATATTATCGATGATATTTATGACGATAACAACGTAGATAATGACGATAATAACGACGAAATTAACGACGATGATTATGACAAAATAACGACGATATTAACGACGATAATTATGAGGATAATAAGGACGATAACAACGATGATAATGACGATATTAACGACGATATTAACGACGATAATAACGACGATATTAACGACGATAATAAAGACAATAAAAAGAAGATAATGACAATAATAACGACGATATTAAAGATAATATTTATGTCGATAACAACGTAGATAATGACGATAATAACGACGATATTAACGACGATGATTATGACAAAATAACGACGATATTAACGACGATAATTATGAGGATGATAAGGACGATAACAACGATGATAATGACGATATTAACGACGATATTAACGACGATAATAACGACGTTAATAACGACGATAAAAAGAAGATAATGACAATAATAACGACGATATTATCGATGTTATTTATGACGATAACAACGTAGATAATGACGATAATAACGACGACATTAACGACGACGATTATGACAAAATAACGACGATATTAACGACGATAATTATGAGGATAATAAGGACGATAACAACGATGATAATGACGATATTAACGACGATATTAACGACGATAATAACGACGATATTAACGACGATAATAAAGACAATAAAAAGAAGATAATGACAATAATAACGACGATATTAACGATAATATTTATGACGATAACAACGTAGATAATGACGATAATAACGACGACATTAACGACGATGATTATGACAAAATAACGACGATATTAACGACGATAATTATGAGGATGATAAGGACGATAACAACGATGATAATGACGATAATAACGACGACATTAACGACGATGATTGTGACAAAATAACGACGATATTAACGACGATAATTATGAGGATAATAAGGACGATAACAACGATGATAATGACGATATTAACAACGATAATAACGACGATATTAACGACGATAATAACGTCGATAAAAAGAAGATAATGACAATAATAACGACGATATTAACGATGATAATTATGACGATAACAACGAAGATAATGACGATAATAACGACGACATTATCGTCGATGATTATGACAAAATAACGACGATATTAACGACGATAATTATGAGGATGATAAGGATGATAACAACGATGATAATGACGATAATAACGACGACATTAACGACGATGTTTATGACAAAATAACGAAGATATTAACGACGATAATTATGAGGATAATAAGGACGATAACAACGATTATAATGACGATATTAACGACGATATTAACGACGATAATAACGACGTTAAAAACGACGATAAAAAGAAGATAATGACAATAATAACGACGATATTATCGATGATATTTATGACGATAACAACGTAGATAATGACGATAATAACGACGACATTAACGACGATGTTTATGACAAAATAACGACGATATTAACGACGATAATTATGAGGATAATAAGGACGATAACAACGATTATAATGACGATATTAACGACGATATTAACGACGATAATAACGACGTTAAAAACGACGATAAAAAGAAGATAATGACAATAATAACGACGATATTATCGATGATATTTATGACGATAACAACGTAGATAATGACGATAATAACGACGACATTAACGACGATGATTATGACAAAATAACGACGATATTAACGACGATGATTATGACAAAATAACGACGATATTAACGACGATAATTATGAGGATGATAAGGACGATAACAACGATGATAATGACGATAATAACGACGACATTAGCGACGATGTTTATGACAAAATAACGACGATAATAACGACGATAATTATGAGGATAATAAGGACGATAACAACGATGATAATAACGATATTAACGACGATAATAACGACGATATTAACGACGATAATAACGACGTTAATAACGACGATAAAAAGAAGATAATGACAATAATAACGACGATATTATCGATGATATTTATGACTATAACAACGTAGATAATGACGATAATAACGACGACATTAACGACGATGATTATGACAAAATAACGACGATATTAACGACGATAATTATGAGGATAATAAGGACGATAACAACGATGATAATGACGATATTAACGACGATATTAACGACGATAATAACGACGATATTAACGACGATAATAAACACAATAAAAAGAAGATAATGACAATAATAACGACGATATTAAAGATAATATTTATGTCGATAACAACGTAGATAATGACGATAATAACGACGACATTAGCGACGATGTTTATGACAAAATAACGACGATATAAACGACGATAATTATGAGGATAATAAGGACGATAACAACGAAGATAATGACGATAATAACGACGACATTAACGACAATGATTATGACAAAATAACGACGATATTAACGACGATAATTATGAGGATGATAAGGACGATAACAACGATGATAATGACGATAATAACGACGACATTAGCGACGATGTTTATGACAAAATAACGACGATATTAACGACGATAACTATGAGGATAATAAGGACGATAACAACGATGATAATGACGATATTAACGACGATATTAACGACGATAATAACGACGTTAATAACGACGATAAAAAGAAGATAATGACAATAATAATTACGATATTATCGATGATATTTATGACGATAACAACGATGATAATGACGATAATAACGACGACATTAACGACGATGATTATGACAAAATAACGACGATATTAACGACGATAATTCTGAGGATGATAAGGACGATAACAACGATGATAATGACGATATTAACGACAATATTAACGACGATAATAACGACGTTAATAACGACGATAAAAAGAAGATAATGACAATAATAACGACGATATTATCGATGATATTTATGACGATAACAACGTAGATAATGACGATAATAACGACGACATTAACGACGATGATTATGACAAAATAACGACGATATTAACGACGATAATTATGAGGATGATAAGGACGATAACAACGATGATAATGACGATAATAACGACGACATTAACGGCGATGATTGTGACAAAATAACGACGATCTTAACGACGATAATTATGAGGATAATAAGGACGATAACAACGATGATAATGACGATATTAACGACGATAATAACGACGATAACAACGATGATAATGACGAAATAACGACGATAATAACGACGATAATTATGAGGATAATAACGACGATAACAACGATGACAATG
Organism: Dolichovespula media; assembly: GCA_911387685.1. Taxonomy (NCBI): domain Eukaryota; kingdom Metazoa; phylum Arthropoda; class Insecta; order Hymenoptera; family Vespidae; genus Dolichovespula; species Dolichovespula media. The sequence continues at coordinate 124,256 of CAJVQJ010000045.1, forward strand.
ACGATAATAACGACGATATTAACGACGATAATTATGCGGATAATAACGACGATAACAACGATGATAATAACGATAATAACGACGATATTAACGACGATAATTATGAGGATAATAAGGACGATAACAACGATGATAATGACGATATTAACGACGATATTAACGACGATAATAACGACGATATTAACGACGATAATAACGACGATATTAACGACGATAATAAAGACAATAAAAAGAAGATAATGACAATAATAACGACGATATTATCGATGATATTTATGACGATTACAACGTAGATAATGACGATAATAACGACGACATTAACGACGATGATTATGACAAAATAACGACTATATTAACGACGAAAATTATGAGGATGATAAGGACGATAACAACGATGATAATGACGATATTAACGACGATATTAACGACGATGATTGTGACAAAATAACGACGATATTAACGACGATAATTATGAGGATAATAAGGACGATAACAACGATGATAATGACGATATTAACGACGATAATAACGACGATATTAACGACGTTAATAACGACGATAAAAAGAAGATAATGACAATAATAACGACGATATTATCGATGATATTTATGACGATAACAACGTGGATAATGACGATAATAACGACGACATTAACGACGATGATTATGACAAAATAACGACGATATTAACGACGATAATTATGAGGATGATAAGGACGATAACAACGATGATAATGACGATATTAACGACGACATTAACGACGATGATTGTGACAAAATAACGACGATATTAACGACGATAATTATGAGGATAATAAGGACGATAACAACGATGATAATAACGATATTAACGACGATAATAACGACGATATTAACGACGATAATAACGACGTTAATAACGACGATAAAAAGAAGATAATGACAATAATAACGACGATATTATCGATGATATTTATGACGATAACAACGTAGATAATGACGATAATAACGACGACATTAACGACGATGATTATGACAAAATAACGACGATAATAACGACGATAATTATGAGGATAATAAGGACGAAAACAACGATGATAATGACGATATTAACGACGATATTAACGACGATAATAACGACGATATTAACGACGATAATAAACACAATAAAAAGAAGATAATGACAATAATAACGACGATATTAAAGATAATATTTATGTCGATAACAACGTAGATAATGACGATAATAACGACGACATTAGCGACGATGTTTATGACAAAATAACGACGATATTAACGACGATAATTATGAGGATAATAAGGACGATAACAACGAAGATAATGACGATAATAACGACGACATTAACGACAATGATTATGACAAAATAACGACGATATTAACGACGATAATTATGAGGATGATAAGGACGATAACAACGATGATAATGACGATAATAACGACGACATTAGCGACGATGTTTATGACAAAATAACGACGATATTAACGACGATAACTATGAGGATAATAAGGACGATAACAACGATGATAATGACGATATTAACGACGATATTAACGACGATAATAACGACGTTAATAACGACGATAAAAAGAAGATAATGACAATAATAACGACGATATTATCGATGATATTTATGACGATAACAACGATGATAATGACGATAATAACGACGACATTAACGACGATGATTATGACAAAATAACGACGATATTAACGACGATAATTATGAGGATGATAAGGACGATAACAACGATGATAATGACGATATTAACGACGATATTAACGACGATAATAACGACGATATTAACGACGATAATAAAGACAATAAAAAGAAGATAATGACAATAATAACGACGATATTATCGATGATATTTATGACGATTACAACGTAGATAATGACGATAATAACGACGACATTAACGACGATGATTATGACAAAATAACGACGATATTAACGACGATAATTATGAGGATGATAAGGACGATAACAACGATGATAATGACGATATTAACGACGATATTAACGACGATAATAACGACGTTAATAACGACGATAAAAAGAAGATAATGACAATAATAACGACGATATTATCGATGATATTTATGACGATAACAACGATGATAATGACGATAATAACGACGACATTAACGACGATGATTATGACAAAATAACGACGATATTAACGACGATAATTATGAGGATGATAAGGACGATAACAACGATGATAATGACGATATTAACGACGACATTAACGACGATGATTGTGACAAAATAACGACGATATTAACGACGATAATTATGAGGATAATAAGGACGATAACAACGATGATAATAACGATATTAACGACGATAATAACGACGATATTAACGACGATAATAACGACGTTAATAACGACGATAAAAAGAAGATAATGACAATAATAACGACGATATTATCGATGATATTTATGACGATAACAACGTAGATAATGACGATAATAACGACGACATTAACGACGATGATTATGACAAAATAACGACGATATTAACGACGATAATTATGAGGATGATAAGGACGATAACAACGATGATAATGACGATAATAACGACGACATTAACGACGATAATAACGACGTTAATAACGACGATAAAAAGAAGATAATGACAATAATAACGACGATATTATCGATGATATTTATGACGATAACAACGTAGATAATGACGATAATAACGACGACATTAACGACGATGATTATGACAAAATAACGACGATATTAACGACGATAATTATGAGGATGATAAGGACGATAACAACGATGATAATGACGATATTAACGACGATATTAACGACGATAATAACGACGATATTAACGACGATAATTAAGACAATAAAAAGAAGATAATGACAATAATAACGACGATATTAACGATCATATTTATGACGATAACAACGTAGATAATGACGATAATAACGACGACATTAACGACGATGATTATGACAAAATAACGACGATATTAACGACGATAATTATGAGGATGATAAGGACGATAACAACGATGATAATGACGATAATAACGACGACATTAACGACGATGATTGTGACAAAATAACGACGATATTAACGACGATAATTATGAGGATAATAAGGACGATAACAACGATGATAATAACGATATTAACGACGATAATAACGACGATATTAACGACGATAATAACGACGTTAATAACGACGATAAAAAGAAGATAATGACAATAATAACGACGATATTATCGATGATATTTATGACGATAACAACGTAGATAATGACGATAATAACGACGACATTAACGACGATGATTATGACAAAATAACGACGATATTAACGACGATAATTATGAGGATAATAAGGACGATAACAACGATGATAATGACGATATTAACGACGATATTAACGACGATAATAACGACGATATTAACGACGATAATAAAGACAATAAAAAGAAGATAATGGCAATAATAACGACGATATTAAAGATAATATTTATGTCGATAACAACGTAGATAATGACGATAATAACGACGACATTAACGACGATGATTATGACAAAATAACGACGATATTAACGACGATAATTATGAGGATGATAAGGACGATAACAACGATGATAATGACGATATTAACGACGATATTAACGACGATAATAACGACGTTAATAACGACGATAAAAAGAAGATAATGACAATAATAACGACGATATTATCGATGTTATTTATGACGATAACAACGTAGATAATGACGATAATAACGACGACATTAACGACGACGATTATGACAAAATAACGACGATATTAACGACGATAATTATGAGGATAATAAGGACGATAACAACGATGATAATGACGATATTAACGACGATATTAACGACGATAATAACGACGATATTAACGACGATAATAAAGACAATAAAAAGAAGATAATGACAATAATAACGACGATATTAAAGATAATATTTATGACGATAACAACGTAGATAATGACGATAATAACGACGACATTAACGACGATGATTATGACAAAATAACGACGATATTAACGACGATAATTATGAGGATGATAAGGACGATAACAACGATGATAATGACGATAATAACGACGACATTAGTGACGATGTTTATGACAAAATAACGACGATATTAACGACGATAATTATGAGGATAATAAGGACGATAACAACGATTATAATGACGATATTAACGACGATATTAACGACGATAATAACGACGTTAAAAACGACGATAAAAAGAAGATAATGACAATAATAACGACGATATTATCGATGATATTTATGACGATAACAACGTAGATAATGACGATAATAACGACGACATTAACGACGATGATTATGACAAAATAACGACGATATTAACGACGATAATTATGAGGATAATAAGGACGATAACAACGATGATAATGACGATATTAACGACGATAATAACGACGATATTAACGACGATAATAAAGACAATAAAAAGAAGATAATGACAATAATAACGACGATATTAACGATAATACTTATGACGATAACAACGTAGATAATGACGATAATAACGACGACATTAACGACGATGATTGTGACAAAATAACGACGATATTAACGACGATAATTATGAGGATAATAAGGACGATAACAATGATGATAATGACGATATTAACGACGATATTAACGACGATAATAACGTCGATAAAAAGAAGATAATGACAATAATAACGACGATATTAACGATGATAATTATGACGATAACAACGTAGATAATGACGATAATAACGACGACATTAACGACGATGATTATGACAAAATAACGACGATATTAACGACGATAATTATGAGGATGATAAGGACGATAACAACGATGATAATGACGATATTAACGACGACATTAACGACGATGATTGTGACAAAATAACGACGATATTAACGACGATAATTATGAGGATAATAAGGACGATAGCAACGATGATAATAACGATATTAACGACGATAATAACGACGATATTAACGACGATAATAACTACGTTAATAACGACGATAAAAAGAAGATAATGACTATAATAACGACGATATTATCGTTGATATTTATGACGATAACAACGTAGATACTGACGATAATAACGACGACATTAACGACGATGATTATGACAAAATAACGACGATATTAACGACGATAATTATGAGGATAATAAGGACGATAACAACTATGATAATGACGATATTAACGACGATATTAACGACGATAATAACGACGATATTAACGACGATAATAAAGACAATAAAAAGAAGATAATGACAATAATAACGACGATATTAAAGATAATATTTATGTCGATAACAACGCAGATAATGACGATAATAACGACGACATTAACGACGATGATTATGACAAAATAACGACGATATTAACGACGATAATTATGAGTATGATAAGGACGATAACAACGATGATAATGACGATATTAACGACGATAATAACAACGTTAATAATGACGATAAAAAGAAGATAATGACAATAATAACGGCGATATTATCGATGTTATTTATGACGATAACAACGTAGATAATGACGATAATAACGACGACATTAACGACGACGATTATGACAAAATAACGACGATATTAACGACGATAATAACGACGTTAAAAACGACGATAAAAAGAAGATAATGACAATAATAACGACGATATTATCGATGATATTTATGACGATAACAACGTAGATAATGACGATAATAACGACGACATTAACGACGATGATTATGACAAAATAACGACGATATTAACGACGATAATTATGAGGATAATAAGGACGATAACAACGATGATAATGACGATATTAACGACGATAATAACGACGATATTGACGACGATAATAAAGACAATAAAAAGAAGATAATGACAATAATAACGACGATATTAACGATAATACTTATGACGATAACAACGTAGATAATGACGATAATAACGACGACATTAACGACGATGATTGTGACAAAATAACGACGATATTAACGACGATAATTATGAGGATAATAAGGACGATAACAATGATGATAATGACGATATTAACGACGATATTAACGACGATAATAACGTCGATAAAAAGAAGATAATGACAATAATAACGACGATATTAACGATGATAATTATGACGATAACAACGTAGATAATGACGATAATAACGACGACATTAACGACGATGATTATGACAAAATAACGACGATAATTATGAGGATGATAAGGACGATAACAACGATGATAATGACGATATTAACGACGACATTAACGACGATGATTGTGACAAAATAACGACGATATTAACGACGATAATTATGAGGATAATAAGGACGATAACAACGATGATAATAACGATATTAACGACGATAATAACGACGATATTAACGACGATAATAACTACGTTAATAACGACGATAAAAAGAAGATAATGACAATAATAACGACGATATTATCGATGATATTTATGACGATAACAACGTAGATAATGACGATAATAACGACGACATTAACGACGATGATTATGACAAAATAACGACGATATTAACGACGATAATTATGAGGATAATAAGGACGATAACAACGATGATAATGACGATATTAACGACGATATTAACGACGATATTAACGACGATAATAACGACGTTAAAAACGACGATAAAAAGAAGATAATGACAATAATAACGACGATATTATCGATGATATTTATGACGATAACAACGTAGATAATGACGATAATAACGACGACATTAACGACGATGATTATGACAAAATAACGACGATATTAACGACGATAATTATGAGGATGATAAGGACGATAACAACGATGATAATGACGATATTAACGACTATATTAACGACGATAATAACGACGTTAATAACGACGATAAAAAGAAGATAATGACAATAATAACGACGATATTATCGATGATATTTATGACGATAACAACGTAGATAATGACGATAATAACGACGACATTAACGACGATGATTATGACAAAATAACGACGATATTAACGACGATAATTATGAGGATAATAAGGACGATAACAACGATGATAATGACGATATTAACGACGATATTAACGACGATAATAACGACGATATTAACGACGATAATAAAGACAATAAAAAGAAGATAATGACAATAATAACGACGATATTAACGATAATATTTATGACGATAACAACGTAGATAATGACGATAATAACGACGACATTAACGACGATGATTATGACAAAATAACGACGATATTAACGACGATAATTATGAGGATAATAAGGACGATAACAACGATGATAATGACGATATTAACGACGATATTAACGACGATAATAACGACGATATTAACGACGATAATAAAGACAATAAAAAGAAGATAATGACAATAATAACGATGATATTAACGATAATATTTATGACGATAACAACGTAGATAATGACGATAATAACGACGACATTAACGACGATGATTGTGACAAAATAACGACGATATTAACGACGATAATTATGAGGATAATAAGGACGATAACAACGATGATAATGACGATATTAACGACGATAATAACGACGATATTAACGACGATAATAACGTCGATAAAAAGAAGATAATGACAATAATAACGACGATATTAACGATGATAATTATGACGATAACAACGAAGATAATGACGATAATAACGACGACATTATCGTCGATGATTATGACAAAATAACGACGATATTAACGACGATAATTATGAGGATGATAAGGATGATAACAACGATGATAATGACGATAATAACGACGACATTAACGACGATGTTTATGACAAAATAACGACGATATTAACGACGATAATTATGAGGATAATAAGGACGATAACAACGATTATAATAACGATATTAACGACGATATTAACGACGATAATAACGACGTTAAAAACGACGATAAAAAGAAGATAATGACAATAATAACGACGATATTATCGATGATATTTATGACGATAACAACGTAGATAATGACGATAATAACGACGACATTAACGACGATGATTATGACAAAATAACGACGATATTAACGACGATAATTATGAGGATGATAAGGACGATAACAACGATGATAATGACGATATTAACGACGATATTAACGACGATAATAACGACGATATTAACGACGATAATAAAGACAATAAAAAGAAGATAATGACAATAATAACGACGATTTTATCGATGATATTTATGACGATAACAACGTAGATAATGACGATAATAACGACGACATTAACGACGATGATTATGACAAAATAACGACGATATTAACGACGATAATTATGAGGATGATAAGGACGATAACAACGATGATAATGACGATATTAACGACGATATTAACGACGATAATAACGACGTTAATAACGACGATAAAAAGAAGATAATGACAATAATAACGACGATATTATCGATGATATTTATGACGATAACAACGTAGATAATGACGATATTAACGACGATATTAACGACGATAATAACGACGATATTAACGACGATAATAAAGACAATAAAAAGAAGATAATGACAATAATAACGACGATATTAACGATAATATTTATGACGATAACAACGTAGATAATGACGATAATAACGACGACATTAACGACGATGATTATGACAAAATAACAACGATATTAACGACGATAATTATGAGGATAATAAGGACGATAACAACGATGATAATGACGATATTAACGACGATATTAACGACGATAATAACGACGATATTAACGACGATAATAAAGACAATAAAAAGAAGATAATGACAATAATAACGACGATATTAACGATAATATTTATGACGATAACAACGTAGATAATGACGATAATAACGACGACATTAACGACGATGTTTGTGACAAAATAACGACGATATTAACGACGATAATTATGAGGATAATAAGGACGATAACAACGATGATAATGACGATATTAACGACGATAATAACGACGATATTAACGACGATAATAACGTCGATAAAAAGAAGATAATGACAATAATAACGACGATATTAACGATGATAATTATGACGATAACAACGAAGATAATGACGATAATAACGACGACATTATCGTCGATGATTATGACAAAATAACGACGATATTAACGACGATAATTATGAGGATGATAAGGATGATAACAACGATGATAATGACGATAATAACGACGACATTAACGACGATGATTATGACAAAATAACGACGATATTAACGACGATAATTATGAGGATGATAAGGACGATAACAACGATGATAATGACGATATTAACGACGATATTAACGACGATAATAACGACGTTAATAACGACGATAAAAAGAAGATAATGACAATAATAACGACGATATTATCGATGATATTTATGACGATAACAACGTAGATAATGACGATAATAACGACGACATTAACGACGATGATTATGACAAAATAACGACGATATTAACGACGATAATTATGAGGATGATAAGGACGATAACAACGATGATAATGACGATAATAACGACGACATTAACGACGATAATAACGACGTTAATAACGACGATAAAAAGAAGATAATGACAATAAAAACGACGATATTATCGATGATATTTATGACGATAACAACGTAGATAATGACGATAATAACGACGACATTAACGACGATGATTATGACAAAATAACGACGATATTAACGACGATAATTATGAGGATGATAAGGACGATAACAACGATGATAATGACGATATTAACGACGACATTAACGACGATGATTGTGACAAAATAACGACGATATTAACGACGATAATTATGAGGATAATAAGGACGATAACAACGATGATAATAACGATATTAACGACGATAATAACGACGATATTAACGACGATAATAACGACGTTAATAACGACGATAAAAAGAAGATAATGACAATAATAACGACGATATTATCGATGATATTTATGACGATAACAACGTAGATAATGACGATAATAACGACGACATTAACGACGATGATTATGACAAAATAACGACGATATTAACGACGATAATTATGAGGATAATAAGGACGATAACAACGATGATAATGACGATATTAACGACGATATTAACGACGATATTAACGACGATAATAACGACGTTAAAAACGACGATAAAAAGAAGATAATGACAATAATAACGACGATATTATCGATGATATTTATGACGATAACAACGTAGATAATGACGATAATAACGACGACATTAACGACGATGATTATGACAAAATAACGACGATATTAACGACGATAATTATGAGGATGATAAGGACGATAACAACGATGATAATGACGATATTAACGACTATATTAACGACGATAATAACGACGTTAATAACGACGATAAAAAGAAGATAATGACAATAATAACGACGATATTATCGATGATATTTATGACGATATCAACGTAGATAATGACGATAATAACGACGACATTAACGACGATGATTATGACAAAATAACGACGATATTAACGACGATAATTATGAGGATAATAAGGACGATAACAACGATGATAATGACGATATTAACGACGATATTAACGACGATAATAACGACGATATTAACGACGATAATAAAGACAATAAAAAGAAGATAATGACAATAATAACGACGATATTAACGATAATATTTATGACGATAACAACGTAGATAATGACGATAATAACGACGACTTTAACGACGATGATTATGACAAAATAACGACGATATTAACGACGATAATTATGAGGATAATAAGGACGATAACAACGATGATAATGACGATATTAACGACGATATTAACGACGATAATAACGACGATATTAACGACGATAATAAAGACAATAAAAAGAAGATAATGACAATAATAACGATGATATTAACGATAATATTTATGACGATAACAACGTAGATAATGACGATAATAACGACGACATTAACGACGATGATTGTGACAAAATAACGACGATATTAACGACGATAATTATGAGGATAATAAGGACGATAACAACGATGATAATGACGATATTAACGACGATAATAACGACGATATTAACGACGATAATAACGTCGATAAAAAGAAGATAATGACAATAATAACGACGATATTAACGATGATAATTATGACGATAACAACGAAGATAATGACGATAATAACGACGACATTATCGTCGATGATTATGACAAAATAACGACGATATTAACGACGATAATTATGAGGATGATAAGGATGATAACAACGATGATAATGACGATAATAACGACGACATTAACGACGATGTTTATGACAAAATAACGACGATATTAACGACGATAATTATGAGGATAATAAGGACGATAACAACGATTATAATGACGATATTAACGACGATATTAACGACGATAATAACGACGTTAAAAACGACGATAAAAAGAAGATAATGACAATAATAACGACGATATTATCGATGATATTTATGACGATAACAACGTAGATAATGACGATAATAACGACGACATTAACGACGATGATTATGACAAAATAACGACGATATTAACGACGATAATTATGAGGATGATAAGGACGATAACAACGATGATAATGACGATATTAACGACGATATTAACGACGATAATAACGACGATATTAACGACGATAATAAAGACAATAAAAAGAAGATAATGACAATAATAACGACGATTTTATCGATGATATTTATGACGATAACAACGTAGATAATGACGATAATAACGACGACATTAACGACGATGATTATGACAAAATAACGACGATATTAACGACGATAATTATGAGGATGATAAGGACGATAACAACGATGATAATGACGATATTAACGACGATATTAACGACGATAATAACGACGTTAATAACGACGATAAAAAGAAGATAATGACAATAATAACGACGATATTATCGATGATATTTATGACGATAACAACGTAGATAATGACGATAATAACGACGACATTAACGACGATGATTATGACAAAATAACGACGATATTAACGACGATAATTATGAGGATGATAAGGACGATAACAACGATGATAATGACGATATTAACGACGACATTAACGACGATGATTGTGACAAAATAACGACGATATTAACGACGATAATTATGAGGATAATAAGGACGATAACAACGATGATAATAACGATATTAACGACGATAATAACGACGATATTAACGACGATAATAACGACGTTAATAACGACGATAAAAAGAAGATAATGACAATAATAACGACGATATTATCGATGATATTTATGACGATAACAACGTAGATAATGACGATAATAACGACGACATTAACGACGATGATTATGACAAAATAACGACGATATTAACGACGATAATTATGAGGATGATAAGGACGATAACAACGATGATAATGACGATATTAACGACGATATTAACGACGATAATAACGACGATATTAACGACGATAATTAAGACAATAAAAAGAAGATAATGACAATAATAACGACGATATTAACGATAATATTTATGACGATAACAACGTAGATAATGACGATAATAACGACGACATTAACGACGATGATTATAACAAAATAACGACGATATTAACGACGATAATTATGAGGATGATAAGGACGATAACAACGATGATAATGACGATAATAACGACGACATTAACGACGATGATTGTGACAAAATAACGACGATATTAACGACGATAATTATGAGGATAATAAGGACGATAACAACGATGATAATAACGATATTAACGACGATAATAACGACGATATTAACGACGATAATAACGACGTTAATAACGACGATAAAAAGAAGATAATGACAATAATAACGACGATATTATCGATGATATTTATGACGATAACAACGTAGATAATGACGATAATAACGACGACATTAACGACGATGATTATGACAAAATAACGACGATATTAACGACGATAATTATGAGGATAATAAGGACGATAACAACGATGATAATGACGATATTAACGACGATATTAACGACGATAATAACGACGATATTAACGACGATAATAAAGACAATAAAAAGAAGATAATGGCAATAATAACGACGATATTAAAGATAATATTTATGTCGATAACAACGTAGATAATGACGATAATAACGACGACATTAACGACGATGATTATGACAAAATAACGACGATATTAACGTCGATAATTATGAGGATGATAAGGACGATAACAACGATGATAATGACGATATTAACGACGATATTAACGACGATAATAACGACGTTAATAACGACGATAAAAAGAAGATAATGACAATAATAACGACGATATTATCGATGATATTTATGACGATAACAACGTAGATAATGACGATAATAACGACGACATTAACGACGATGATTATGACAAAATAACGACGATATTAACGACGATAATTATGAGGATGATAAGGACGATAACAACGATGATAATGACGATATTAACGACGATATTAACGACGATAATAACGACGTTAATAACGACGATAAAAAGAAGATAATGACAATAATAACGACGATATTATCGATGATATTTATGACGATAACAACGTAGATAATGACGATAATAACGACGACATTAACGACGATGATTATGACAAAATAACGACGATATTAACGACGATAATTATGAGGATGATAAGGACGATAACAACGATGATAATGACGATATTAACGACGACATTAACGACGATGATTGTGACAAAATAACGACGATATTAACGACGATAATTATGAGGATAATAAGGACGATAACAACGATGATAATAACAATATTAACGACGATAATAACGACGATATTAACGACGATAATAACGACGTTAATAACGACGATAAAAAGAAGATAATGACAATAATAACGACGATATTATCGATGATATTTATGACGATAACAACGTAGATAATGACGATAATAACGACGACATTAACGACGATGATTATGACAAAATAACGACGATATTAACGACGATAATTATGAGGATGATAAGGACGATAACAACGATGATAATGACGATATTAACGACGATATTAACGACGATAATAACGACGATATTAACGACGATAATTAAGACAATAAAAAGAAGATAATGACAATAATAACGACGATATTAACGATCATATTTATGACGATAACAACGTAGATAATGACGATAATAACGACGACATTAACGACGATGATTATGACAAAATAACGACGATATTAACGACGATAATTATGAGGATGATAAGGACGATAACAACGATGATAATGACGATAATAACGACGACATTAACGACGATGATTGTGACAAAATAACGACGATATTAACGACGATAATTATGAGGATAATAAGGACGATAACAACGATGATAATAACGATATTAACGACGATAATAACGACGATATTAACGACGATAATAACGACGTTAATAACGACGATAAAAAGAAGATAATGACAATAATAACGACGATATTATCGATGATATTTATGACGATAACAACGTAGATAATGACGATAATAACGACGACATTAACGACGATGATTATGACAAAATAACGACGATATTAACGACGATAATTATGAGGATAATAAGGACGATAACAACGATGATAATGACGATATTAACGACGATATTAACGACGATAATAACGACGATATTAACGACGATAATAACGACGATATTAACGACGATAATAAAGACAATAAAAAGAAGATATTGACAATAATAACGACGATATTATCGATGATATTTATGACGATTACAACGTAGATAATGACGATAATAACGACGACATTAACGACGATGATTATGACAAAATAACGACGATATTAACGACGATAATTATGAGTATGATAAGGACGATAACAACGATGATAATGACGATATTAACGACGATATTAACGACGATAATAACGACGTTAATAACGACGATAAAAAGAAGATAATGACAATAATAACGACGATATTATCGATGATATTTATGACGATAACAACGTGGATAATGACGATAATAACGACGACATTAACGACGATGATTATGAGGATAATAAGGACGATAACAACGATGATAATAACGATATTAACGACGATAATAACGACGATATTAACGACGATAATAACGACGTTAATAACGACGATAAAAAGAAGATAATGACAATAATAACGACGATATTATCGATGATATTTATGACGATAACAACGTAGATAATGACGATAATAACGACGACATTAACGACGTAGATTATGACAAAATAACGACGATATTAACGACGATAATTATGAGGATAATAAGGACGATAACAACGATGATAATGACGATATTAACGACGATATTAACGACGATAATAACGACGATATTAACGACGATAATAAAGACAATAAAAAGAAGATAATGACAATAATAACGACGATATTAAAGATAATATTTATGTCGATAACAACGTAGATAATGACGAGAATAACGACGACATTAACGACGACGATTATGACAAAATAACGACGATATTAACGACGATAATTATGAGGATGATAAGGACGATAACAACGATGATAATGACGATATTAACGACGATATAACGACGATAATAACGACGTTAATAACGACGATAAAAAGAAGATAATGACAATAATAACGACGATATTATCGATGTTATTTATGACGATAACAACGTAGATAATGACGATAATAACGACGACATTAACGACGACGATTATGACAAAATAACGACGATATTAACGACGATAATTATGAGGATAATAAGGACGATAACAACGATGATAATGACGATATTAACGACGATATTAACGACGATAATAACGACGATATTAACGACGATAATAAAGACAATAAAAAGAAGATAATGACAATAATAACGACGATATTAAAGATTATATTTATGACGATAACAACGTAGATAATGACGATAATAACGACGACATTAACGACGATGATTATGACAAAATAACGACGATATTAACGACGATAATTATGAGGATAATAAGGACGATAACAACGATGATAATGACGATATTAACGACGATATTAACGACGATAATAACGACGTTAATAACGACGATAAAAAGAAGATAATGACAATAATAACGACGATATTATCGATGATATTTATGACGATAACAACGTAGATAATGACGATAATAACGACGACATTAACGACGATGATTATGACAAAATAACGACGATATTAACGACGATAATTATGAAGATAATAAGGACGATAACAACGATGATAATGACGATATTAACGACGATATTAACGACGATAATAACGACGATATTAACGACGATAATAAAGACAATAAAGAGAAGATAATGACAATAATAACGACGATATTAAAGATAATATTTATGACGAAAACAACGTAGATAATGACGATAATAACGACGACATTAACGACGATGATTATGACAAAATAACGACGATAATAACGACGATAATTATGAGGATGATAAGGACGATAACAACGATGATAATGACGATAATAACGACGACATTAACGACGATGATTGTGACAAAATAACGACGATATTAACGACGATAATTATGAGGATGATAAGGACGATAACAACGATGATAATGACGATAATAACGACGACATTAGCGACGATGTTTATGACAAAATAACGACGATATTAACGACGATAATTATGAGGATAATAAGGACGATAACAACGAAGATAATGACGATAATAACGACGACATTAACGACAATGATTATGACAAAATAACGACGATATTAACGACGATAATTATGAGGATGATAAGGACGATAACAACGATGATAATGACGATAATAACGACGACATTAGCGACGATGTTTATGACAAAATAACGACGATATTAACGACGATAACTATGAAGATAATAAGGACGATAACAACGATGATAATGACGATATTAACGACGATATTAACGACGATAATAACGACGTTAATAACGACGATAAAAAGAAGATAATAACAATAATAACGACGATATTATCGATGATATTTATGACGATAACAACGATGATAATGACGATAATAACGACGACATTAACGACGATGATTATGACAAAATAACGACGATATTAACGACGATAATTATGAGGATGATAAGGACGATAACAACGATGATAATGACGATATTAACGACGATATTAACGACGATAATAACGACGTTAATAACGACGATAAAAAGAAGATAATGACAATAATAACGACGATATTATCGATGATATTTATGACGATAACAACGTAGATAATGACGATAATAACGACGACATTAACGACGATGATTATGACAAAATAACGACGATATTAACGACGATAATTATGAGGATGATAAGGACGATAACAACGATGATAATGACGATAATAACGACGACATTAACGACGATGATTGTGACAAAATAACGACGATATTAACGACGATAATTATGAGGATAATAAGGACGATAACAACGATGATAATGACGATATTAACGACGATAATAACGACGATAACAACGATGATAATGACGAAATAACGACGATAATAACGACGATAATTATGAGGATAATAACGACGATAACAACGATGACAATGACGATAATAACGACGATATTAACGACGATAATTATGCGGATAATAACGACGATAACAACGATGATAATAACGATAATAACGACGATATTAACGACGATAATTATGAGGATAATAAGGACGATAACAACGATGATAATGACGATATTAACGACGATATTAACGACGATAATAACGACGATATTAACGACGATAATAACGACGATATTAACGACGATAATAAAGACAATAAAAAGAAGATAATGACAATAATAACGACGATATTATCGATGATATTTATGACGATTACAACGTAGATAATGACGATAATAACGACGACATTAACGACGAAGATTATGACAAAATAACGACGATATTAACGACGATAATTATGAGGATGATAAGGACGATAACAACGATGATAATGACGATATTAACGACGATATTAACAACGATAATAACGACGTTAATAACGACGATAAAAAGAAGATAATGACAATAATAACGACGATATTATCGATGATATTTATGACGATAACAACGTAGATAATGACGATAATAACGACGACGATGATTATGACAAAATAACGACGATATTAACGATGATAATTATGAGGATGATAAGGACGATAACAACGATGATAATGACGATATTAACGACGACATTAACGACGATGATTGTGACAAAATAACGACGATATTAACGACGATAATTATGAGGATAATAAGGACGATAACAACGATGATAATAACGATATTAACGACGATAATAACGACGATATTAACGACGATAATAACGACGTTAATAACGACGATAAAAAGAAGATAATGACAATAATAACGAAGATATTAAAGATTATATTTATGACGATAACAACGTAGATAATGACGATAATAACGACGACATTAACGACGATGATTATGACAAAATAACGACGATATTAACGACGATAATTATGAGGATAATAAGGACGATAACAACGATGATAATGACGATATTAACGACGATATTAACGACGATAATAACGACGTTAATAACGACGATAAAAAGAAGATAATGACAATAATAACGACGATATTATCGATGATATTTATGACGATAACAACGTAGATAATGACGATAATAACGACGACATTAATGACGATGATTATGACAAAATAACGACGATATTAACGACGATAATTATGAGGATGATAAGGACGATAACAACGATGATAATGACGATATTAACGACGATATTAACGACGATAATAACGACGTTAATAACGACGATAAAAAGAAGATAATGACAATAATAACGACGATATTATCGATGATATTTATGACGATAACAACGTGGATAATGACGATAATAACGACGACATTAACGACGATGATTATGACAAAATAACGACGATATTAACGACGATAATTATGAGGATGATAAGGACGATAACAACGATGATAATGACGATATTAACGACGACATTAACGACGATGATTGTGACAAAATAACGACGATATTAACGACGATAATTATGAGGATAATAAGGACGATAACAACGATGATAATAACGATATTAACGACGATAATAACGACGATATTAACGACGATAATAACGACGTTAATAACGACGATAAAAAGAAGATAATGACAATAATAACGACGATATTATCGATGATATTTATGACGATAACAACGTAGATAATGACGATAATAACGACGACATTAACGACGTAGATTATGACAAAATAACGACGATATTAACGACGATAATTATGAGGATGATAAGGACGATAACAACGATGATAATGACGATATAAACGACGATATTAACGACGATAATAACGACGATATTAACGACGATAATAAAGACAATAAAAAGAAGATAATGACAATAATAACGACGATATTAAAGATAATATTTATGTCGATAACAACGTAGATAATGACGATAATAACGACGACATTAACGACGATGATTATGACAAAATAACGACGATATTAACGACGATAATTATGAGGATGATAAGGACGATAACAACGATGATAATGACGATAATAACGACGACATTAACGACGATGATTGTGACAAAATAACGACGATATTAACGACGATATTAACGACGATAATAACGACGTTAATAACGACGATAAAAAGAAGATAATGACAATAATAACGACGATATTATCGATGATATTTATGACGATAACAACGATGATAATGACGATAATAACGACGACATTAACGACGATGATTATGACAAAATAACGACGATATTAACGACGATAATTATGAGGATGATAAGGACGATAACAACGATGATAATGACGATATTAACGACGATATTAACGACGATAATAACGACGATATTAACGACGATAATAACGACGATATTAACGACGATAATAAAGACAATAAAAAGAAGATATTGACAATAATAACGACGATATTATCGATGATATTTATGACGATTACAACGTAGATAATGACGATAATAACGACGACATTAACGACGATGATTGTGACAAAATAACGACGATATTAACGACGATAATTATGAGGATAATAAGGACGATAACAACGATGATAATGACGATATTAACGACGATATTAACGACGATAATAACGACGTTAATAACGACGATAAAAAGAAGATAATGACAATAATAACGACGATATTATCGATGATATTTATGACGATAACAACGTAGATAATGACGATAATAACGACGACATTAACGACGATGATTATGACAAAATAACGACGATATTAACGACGATGATTATGACAAAATAACGACGATATTAACGACGATAATTATGAGGATGATAAGGACGATAACAACGATGATAATGACGATAATAACGACGACATTAGCGACGATGTTTATGACAAAATAACGACGATATTAACGACGATAATTATGAGGATAATAAGGGTGATAAGAACGATTATAATGACGATATTAACGACGATATTAACGACGATAATAACGACGTTAAAAACGACGATAAAAAGAAGATAATGACAATAATAACGACGATATTATCGATGATATTTATGACGATAACAACGTAGATAATGACGATAATAACGACGACATTAACGACGATGATTATGACAAAATAACGACGATATTAACGACGATAATTATGAGGATGATAAGGACGATAACAACGATGATAATGACGATATTAACGACGATATTAACGACGATAATAACGACGTTAATAACGACGATAAAAAGAAGATAATGACAATAATAACGACGATATTATCGATGATATTTATGACGATAACAACGTAGATAATGACAATAATAACGACGACATTAACGACGATGATTGTGACAAAATAACGACGATAATAACGACGATAATTATGAGGATAATAAGGACGATAACAACGATGATAATGACGATATTAACGACGATAATAACGACGATATTAACGACGATAATAACGTCGATAAAAAGAAGATAATGACAATAATAACGACGATATTAACGATGATAATTATGACGATAACAACGAAGATAATGACGATAATAACGACGACATTATCGTCGATGATTATGACAAAATAACGATGATATTAACGACGATAATTATGAGGATGATAAGGATGATAACAACGATGATAATGACGATAATAACGACGACATTAACGACGATGTTTATGACAAAATAACGACGATATTAACGACGATAATTATGAGGATATTAAGGACGATAACAACGATTATAATGACGATATTAACGACGATATTAACGACGATAATAACGACGTTAATAACGACGATAAAAAGAAGATAATGACAATAATAACGACGATATTATCGATGATATTTATGACGATAACAACGTAGATAATGACGATAATAACGACGACATTAACGACGATGATTATGACAAAATAACGACGATATTAACGACGATAATTATGAGGATGATAAGGACGATAACAACGATGATAATGACGATATTAACGACGATATTAACGACGATAATAACGACGATATTAACGACGATAATAAAGACAATAAAAAGAAGATAATGACAATAATAACGACGATATTATCGATGATATTTATGACGATAACAACGTAGATAATGACGATAATAACGACGACATTAACGACGATGATTGTGACAAAATAACGACGATATTAACGACGATAATTATGAGGATAATAAGGACGATAACAACGATGATAATGACGATATTAACGACGATAATAACGACGATATTAACGACGATAATAACGTCGATAAAAAGAAGATAATGACAATAATAACGACGATATTAACGATGATAATTATGACGATAACAACGAAGATAATGACGATAATAACGACGACATTATCGTCGATGATTATGACAAAATAACGATGATATTAACGACGATAATTATGAGGATGATAAGGATGATAACAACGATGATAATGACGATAATAACGACGACATTAACGACGATAATAACGACGATATTAACGACGATAATAAAGACAATAAAAAGAAGATAATGACAATAATAACGACGATATTAAAGATAATATTTATGACGATAACAACGTAGATAATGACGATAATAACGACTACATTAACGACGATGATTATGACAAAATAACGACGATATTAACGACGATAATTATGAGGATGATAAGGACGATAACAACGATGATAATGACGATAATAACGACGACATTAGCGACGATGTTTATGACAAAATAACGACGATATTAACGACGATAATTATGAGGATAATAAGGACGATAACAACGATTATAATGACGATATTAACGACGATATTAACGACGATAATAACGACGTTAAAAACGACGATAAAAAGAAGATAATGACAATAATAACGACGATATTATCGATGATATTTATGACGATAACAACGTAGATAATGACGATAATAACGACGACATTAACGACGATGATTATGACAAAATAACGACGATATTAACGACGATAATTATGAGGATGATAAGGACGATAACAACGATGATAATGACGATATTAACGACGATATTAACGACGATAATAACGACGTTAATAACGACGATAAAAAGAAGATAATGACAATAATAACGACGATATTATCGATGATATTTATGACGATAACAACGTAGATAATGACGATAATAACGACGACATTAACGACGATGATTATGACAAAATAACGACGATATTAACGACGATAATTATGAGGATAATAAGGACGATAACAACGATGATAATGACGATATTAACGACGATATTAACGACGATAATAACGACGATATTAACGACGATAATAAAGACAATAAAAAGAAGATAATGACAATAATAACGACGATATTAACGATAATATTTATGACGATAACAACGTAGATAATGACGATAATAACGACGACATTAACGACGATGATTATGACAAAATAACGACGATATTAACGACGATAATTATGAGGATGATAAGGACGATAACAACGATGATAATGACGATATTAACGACGAAATTAACGACGATAATAACGACGTTAATAACGACGATAAAAAGAAGATAATGACAATAATAACGACGATATTATCGATGTTATTTATGACGATAACAACGTGGATAATGACGATAATAACGACGACATTAACGACGACGATTATGACAAAATAACGACGATATTAACGACGATAATTATGAGGATAATAAGGACGATAACAACGATGATAATGACGATATTAACGACGATAATAACGACGTTAATAACGACGATAAAAAGAAGATAATGACAATAATAACGACGATATTATCGATGTTATTTATGACGATAACAACGTGGATAATGACGATAATAACGACGACATTAACGACGATGATTATGACAAAATAACGACGATATTAACGACGATAATTATGAGGATGATAAGGACGATAACAACGATGATAATGACGATATTAACGACGACATTAACGACGATGATTGTGACAAAATAACGACGATATTAACGACGATAATTATGAGGATAATAAGGACGATAACAACGATGATAATAACGATATTAACGACGATAATAACGACGATATTAACGACGATAATAACGACGTTAATAACGACGATAAAAAGAAGATAATGACAATAATAACGACGATATTATCGATGATATTTATGACGATAACAACGTAGATAATGACGATAATAACGACGACATTAACGACGATGATTATGACAAAATAACGACGATATTAACGACGATAATTATGAGGATAATAAGGACGATAACAACGATGATAATGACGATATTAACGACGATATTAACGACGATAATAACGACGATATTAACGACGATAATAAAGACAATAAAAAGAAGATAATGACAATAATAACGACGATATTAAAGATAATATTTATGTCGATAACAACGTAGATAATGACGATAATAACGACGACATTAACGACGATGATTATGACAAAATAACGACGATATTAACGACGATAATTATGAGGATGATAAGGACGATAACAACGATGATAATGACGATATTAACGACGATATTAACGACGATAATAACGACGTTAATAACGACGATAAAAAGAAGATAATGACAATAATAACGACGATATTATCGATGTTATTTATGACGATAACAACGTAGATAATGACGATAATAACGACGACATTAACGACGACGATTATGACAAAATAACGACGATATTAACGACGATAATTATGAGGATAATAAGGACGATAACAACGATGATAATGACGATATTAACGACGATATTAACGACGATAATAACGACGATATTAACGACGATAATAAAGACAATAAAAAGAAGATAATGACAATAATAACGACGATATTAACGATAATATTTATGACGATAACAACGTAGATAATGACGATAATAACGACGACATTAACGACGATGATTATGACAAAATAACGACGATATTAACGACGATAATTATGAGGATGATAAGGACGATAACAACGATGATAATGACGATAATAACGACGACATTAACGACGATGATTGTGACAAAATAACGACGATATTAACGACGATAATTATGAGGATAATAAGGACGATAACAACGATGATAATGACGATATTAACAACGATAATAACGACGATATTAACGACGATAATAACGTCGATAAAAAGAAGATAATGACAATAATAACGACGATATTAACGATGATAATTATGACGATAACAACGAAGATAATGACGATAATAACGACGACATTATCGTCGATGATTATGACAAAATAACGACGATATTAACGACGATAATTATGAGGATGATAAGGATGATAACAACGATGATAATGACGATAATAACGACGACATTAACGACGATGTTTATGACAAAATAAGGAAGATATTAACGACGATAATTATGAGGATAATAAGGACGATAACAACGATTATAATGACGATATAACGACGATATTAACGACGATAATAACGACGTTAAAAACGACGATAAAAAGAAGATAATGACAATAATAACGACGATATTATCGATGATATTTATGACGATAACAACGTAGATAATGACGATAATAACGACGACATTAACGACGATGTTTATGACAAAATAACGACGATATTAACGACGATAATTATGAGGATAATAAGGACGATAACAACGATTATAATGACGATATTAACGACGATATTAACGACGATAATAACGACGTTAAAAACGACGATAAAAAGAAGATAATGACAATAATAACGACGATATTATCGATGATATTTATGACGATAACAACGTAGATAATGACGATAATAACGACGACATTAACGACGATGATTATGACAAAATAACGACGATATTAACGACGATGATTATGACAAAATAACGACGATATTAACGACGATAATTATGAGGATGATAAGGACGATAACAACGATGATAATGACGATAATAACGACGACATTAGCGACGATGTTTATGACAAAATAACGACGATATTAACGACGATAATTATGAGGATAATAAGGACGATAACAACGATTATAATGACGATATTAACGACGATATTAACGACGATAATAACGACGTTAAAAACGACGATAAAAAGAAGATAATGACAATAATAACGACGATATTATCGATGATATTTATGACGATAACAACGTAGATAATGACGATAATAACGACGACATTAACAACGATGATTATGACAAAATAACGACGATATTAACGACGATAATTATGAGGATGATAAGGACGATAACAACGATGATAATGACGATATTAACGACGATATTAACGACGATAATAACGACGTTAATAACGACGATAAAAAGAAGATAATGACAATAATAACGACGATATTATCGATGATATTTATGACGATAACAACGTAGATAATGACGATAATAACGACGACATTAACGACGATGATTATGACAAAATAACGACGATATTAACGACGATAATTATGAGGATAATAAGGACGATAACAACGATGATAATGACGATATTAACGACGATATTAACGACGATAATAACGACGATATTAACGACGATAATAAAGACAATAAAAAGAAGATAATGACAATAATAACGACGATATTAACGATAATATTTATGACGATAACAACGTAGATAATGACGATAATAACGACGACATTAACGACGATGATTATGACAAAATAACGACGATATTAACGACGATAATTATGAGGATGATAAGGACGATAACAACGATGATAATGACGATATTAACGACGATATTAACGACGATAATAACGACGTTAATAACGACGATAAAAAGAAGATAATGACAATAATAACGACGATATTATCGATGTTATTTATGACGATAACAACGTGGATAATGACGATAATAACGACGACATTAACGACGACGATTATGACAAAATAACGACGATATTAACGACGATAATTATGAGGATAATAAGGACGATAACAACGATGATAATGACGATATTAACGACGATATTAACGACGATAATAACGACGTTAATAACGACGATAAAAAGAAGATAATGACAATAATAACGACGATATTATCGATGTTATTTATGACGATAACAACGTGGATAATGACGATAATAACGACGACATTAACGACGATGATTATGACAAAATAACGACGATATTAACGACGATAATTATGAGGATGATAAGGACGATAACAACGATGATAATGACGATATTTACGACGACATTAACGACGATGATTGTGACAAAATAACGACGATATTAACGACGATAATTATGAGGATAATAAGGACGATAACAACGATGATAATAACGATATTAACGACGATAATAACGACGATATTAACGACGATAATAACGACGTTAATAACGACGATAAAAAGAAGATAATGACAATAATAACGACGATATTATCGATGATATTTATGACGATAACAACGTAGATAATGACGATAATAACGACGACATTAACGACGATGATTATGACAAAATAACGACGATATTAACGACGATAATTATGAGGATAATAAGGACGATAACAACGATGATAATGACGATATTAACGACGATATTAACGACGATAATAACGACGATATTAACGACGATAATAAAGACAATAAAAAGAAGATAATGACAATAATAACGACGATATTAAAGATAATATTTATGTCGATAACAACGTAGATAATGACGATAATAACGACGACATTAACGACGATGATTATGACAAAATAACGACGATATTAACGACGATAATTATGAGGATGATAAGGACGATAACAACGATGATAATGACGATATTAACGACGATATTAACGACGATAATAACGACGTTAATAACGACGATAAAAAGAAGATAATGACAATAATAACGACGATATTATCGATGTTATTTATGACGATAACAACGTAGATAATGACGATAATAACGACGACATTAACGACGACGATTATGACAAAATAACGACGATATTAACGACGATAATTATGAGGATAATAAGGACGATAACAACGATGATAATGACGATATTAACGACGATATTAACGACGATAATAACGACGATATTAACGACGATAATAAAGACAATAAAAAGAAGATAATGACAATAATAACGACGATATTAACGATAATATTTATGACGATAACAACGTAGATAATGACGATAATAACGACGACATTAACGACGATGATTATGACAAAATAACGACGATATTAACGACGATAATTATGAGGATGATAAGGACGATAACAACGATAATAATGACGATAATAACGACGACATTAACGACGATGATTGTGACAAAATAACGACGATATTAACGACGATAATTATGAGGATAATAAGGACGATAACAACGATGATAATGACGATATTAACAACGATAATAACGACGATATTAACGACGATAATAACGTCGATAAAAAGAAGATAATGACAATAATAACGACGATATTAACGATGATAATTATGACGATAACAACGAAGATAATGACGATAATAACGACGACATTATCGTCGATGATTATGACAAAATAACGACGATATTAACGACGATAATTATGAGGATGATAAGGATGATAACAACGATGATAATGACGATTATAACGACGACATTAACGACGATGTTTATGACAAAATAACGACGATATTAACGACGATAATTATGAGGATAATAAGGACGATAACAACGATTATAATGACGATATTAACGACGATATTAACGACGATAATAACGACGTTAAAAACGACGATAAAAAGAAGATAATGACAATAATAACGACGATATTATCGATGATATTTATGACGATAACAACGTAGATAATGACGATAATAACGACGACATTAACGACGATGTTTATGACAAAATAACGACGATATTAACGACGATAATTATGAGGATAATAAGGACGATAACAACGATTATAATGACGATATTAACGACGATATTAACGACGATAATAACGACGTTAAAAACGACGATAAAAAGAAGATAATGACAATAATAACGACGATATTATCGATGATATTTATGACGATAACAACGTAGATAATGACGATAATAACGACGACATTAACGACGATGATTATGACAAAATAACGACGATATTAACGACGATGATTATGACAAAATAACGACGATATTAACGACGATAATTATGAGGATGATAAGGACGATAACAACGATGATAATGACGATAATACCGACGACATTAGCGACGATGTTTATGACAAAATAACGACGATATTAACGACGATAATTATGAGGATAATAAGGACGATAACAACGATTATAATGACGATATTAACGACGATATTAACGACGATAATAACGACGTTAAAAACGACGATAAAAAGAAGATAATGACAATAATAACGACGATATTATCGATGATATTTATGACGATAACAACGTAGATAATGACGATAATAACGACGACATTAACGACGATGATTATGACAAAATAACGACGATATTAACGACGATAATTATGAGGATGATAAGGACGATAACAACGATGATAATGACGATATTAACGACGATATTAACGACGATAATAACGACGTTAATAACGACGATAAAAAGAAGATAATGACAATAATAACGCCGATATTATCGATGTTATTTATGACGATAACAACGTAGATAATGACGACAATAACGACGACATTAACGACGACGATTATGACAAAATAACGACGATATTAACGACGATAATTATGAGGATAATAAGGACGATAACAACGATGATAATGACGATATTAACGACGATATTAACGACGATAATAACGACGTTAATAACGACGATAAAAAGAAGATAATGACAATAATAACGACGATATTATCGATGATATTTATGACGATAACAACGTAGATAATGACGATAATAACGACGACATTAACGACGATGATTATGACAAAATAACGACGATATTAACGACGAAAATTATGAGGATGATAAGGACGATAACAACGATGATAATGACGATAATAACGACGACATTAGCGACGATGTTTATGACAAAATAACGACGATATTAACGACGATAATTATGAGGATAATAAGGACGATAACAACGATTATAATGACGATATTAACGACGATATTAACGACGATAATAACGACGTTAAAAACGACGATAAAAAGAAGATAATGACAATAATAACGACGATATTATCGATGATATTTATGACGATAACAACGTAGATAATGACGATAATAACGACGACATTAACGACGATGATTATGACAAAATAACGACGATATTAACGACGATAATTATGAGGATGATAAGGACGATAACAACGATGATAATGACGATATTAACGACGATATTAACGACGATAATAACGACGTTAATAACGACGATAAAAAGAAGATAATGACAATAATAACGACGATATTATCGATGATATTTATGACGATAACAACGTAGATAATGACGATAATAACGACGACATTAACGACGATGATTATGACAAAATAACGACGATATTAACGACGATAATTATGAGGATAATAAGGACGATAACAACGATGATAATGACGATATTAACGACGATATTAACGACGATAATAACGACGATATTAACGACGATAATAAAGACAATAAAAAGAAGATAATGACAATAATAACGACGATATTAACGATAATATTTATGACGAAAACAACGTAGATAATGACGATAATAACGACGACATTAACGACGATGATTATGACAAAATAACGACGATATTAACGACGATAATTATGAGGATGATAAGGACGATAACAACGATGATAATGACGATATTAACGACGATATTAACGACGATAATAACGACGTTAATAACGACGATAAAAAGAAGATAATGACAATAATAACGACGATATTATCGATGTTATTTATGACGATAACAACGTGGATAATGACGATAATAACGACGACATTAACGACGACGATTATGACAAAATAACGACGATATTAACGAGGATAATTATGAGGATAATAAGGACGATAACAACGATGATAATGACGATATTAACGACGATATTAACGACGATAATAACGACGTTAATAACGACGATAAAAAGAAGATAATGACAATAATAACGACGATATTATCGATGTTATTTATGACGATAACAACGTGGATAATGACGATAATAACGACGACATTAACGACGATGATTATGACAAAATAACGACGATATTAACGACGATAATTATGAGGATGATAAGGACGATAACAACGATGATAATGACGATATTAACGACGACATTAACGACGATGATTGTGACAAAATAACGACGATATTAACGACGATAATTATGAGGATAATAAGGACGATAACAACGATGATAATGACGATATTAACGACGATATTAACGACGATAATAACGACGATATTAACGACGATAATAAAGACAATAAAAAGAAGATAATGACAATAATAACGACGATATTAAAGATAATATTTATGTCGATAACAACGTAGATAATGACGATAATAACGACGACATTAACGACGATGATTATGACAAAATAACGACGATATTAACGACGATAATTATGAGGATGATAAGGACGATAACAACGATGATAATGACGATATTAACGACGATATTAACGACGATAATAACGACGTTAATAACGACGATAAAAAGAAGATAATGACAATAATAACGACGATATTATCGATGTTATTTATGACGATAACAACGTAGATAATGACGATAATAACGACGACATTAACGACGACGATTATGACAAAATAACGACGATATTAACGACGATAATTATGAGGATAATAAGGACGATAACAACGATGATAATGACGATATTAACGACGATATTAACGACGATAATAACGACGATATTAACGACGATAATAAAGACAATAAAAAGAAGATAATGACAATAATAACGACGATATTAACGATAATATTTATGACGATAACAACGTAGATAATGACGATAATAACGACGACATTAACGACGATGATTTTGACAAAATAACGACGATATTAACGACGATAATTATGAGGATGATAAGGACGATAACAACGATGATAATGACGATAATAACGACGACATTAACGACGATGATTGTGACAAAATAACGACGATATTAACGACGATAATTATGAGGATAATAAGGACGATAACAACGATGATAATGACGATATTAACAACGATAATAACGACGATATTAACGACGATAATAACGTCGATAAAAAGAAGATAATGACAATAATAACGACGATATTAACGATGATAATTATGACGATAACAACGAAGATAATGACGATAATAACGACGACATTATCGTTGATGATTATGACAAAATAACGACGATATTAACGACGATAATTATGAGGATGATAAGGATGATAACAACGATGATAATGACGATAATAACGACGACATTAACGACGATGTTTATGACAAAATAACGACGATATTAACGACGATAATTATGAGGATAATAAGGACGATAACAACGATTATAATGACGATATTAACGACGATATTAACGACGATAATAACGACGTTAAAAACGACGATAAAAAGAAGATAATGACAATAATAACGACGATATTATCGATGATATTTATGACGATAACAACGTAGATAATGACGATAATAACGACGACATTAACGACGATGATTATGACAAAATATCGACGATATTAACGACGATGATTATGACAAAATAACGACGATATTAACGACGATAATTATGAGGATGATAAGGACGATAACAACGATGATAATGACGATAATAACGACGACATTAGCGACGATGTTTATGACAAAATAACGACGATATTAACGACGATAATTATGAGGATAATAAGGATGATAACAACGATTATAATGACGATATTAACGACGATATTAACGACGATAATAACGACGTTAAAAACGACGATAAAAAGAAGATAATGACAATAATAACGACGATATTATCGATGATATTTATGACGATAACAACGTAGATAATGACGATAATAACGACGACATTAACGACGATGATTATGACAAAATAACGACGATATTAACGACGATAATTATGAGGATGATAAGGACGATAACAACGATGATAATGACGATATTAACGACGATATTAACGACGATAATAACGACGTTAATAACGACGATAAAAAGAAGATAATGACAATAATAACGACGATATTATCGATGATATTTATGACGATAACAACGTAGATAATGACGATAATAACGACGACATTAACGACGATGATTGTGACAAAATA
The DNA here is from genome assembly GCA_911387685.1 of Dolichovespula media. NCBI lineage: Eukaryota > Metazoa > Arthropoda > Insecta > Hymenoptera > Vespidae > Dolichovespula > Dolichovespula media. The sequence continues at coordinate 157,094 of CAJVQJ010000045.1, forward strand.
ACGACGATATTAACGACGATAATTATGAGGATAATAAGGACGATAACAACGATGATAATGACGATATTAACGACGATAATAACGACGATATTAACGACGATAATAACGTCGATAAAAAGAAGATAATGACAATAATAACGACGATATTAACGATGATAATTATGACGATAACAACGAAGATAATGACGATAATAACGACGACATTATCGTCGATGATTATGACAAAATAACGATGATATTAACGACGATAATTATGAGGATGATAAGGATGATAACAACGATGATAATGACGATAATAACGACGACATTAACGACGATGTTTATGACAAAATAACGACGATATTAACGACGATAATTATGAGGATAATAAGGACGATAACAACGATTATAATGACGATATTAACGACGATATTAACGACGATAATAACGACGTTAAAAACGACGATAAAAAGAAGATAATGACAATAATAACGACGATATTATCGATGATATTTATGACGATAACAACGTAAATAATGACGATAATAACGACGACATTAACGACGATGATTATGACAAAATAACGACGATATTAACGACGATAATTATGAGGATGATAAGGACGATAACAACGATGATAATGACGATATTAACGACGATATTAACGACGATAATAACGACGATATTAACGACGATAATAAAGACAATAAAAAGAAGATAATGACAATAATAACGACGATATTATCGATGATATTTATGACGATAACAACGTAGATAATGACGATAATAACGACGACATTAACGACGATAATTATGACAAAATAACGACGATATTAACGACGATAATTATGAGGATGATAAGGACTTTAACAACGATGATAATGACGATATTATCGACGATATTAACGACGATAATAACGACGTTAATAACGACGATAAAAAGAAGATAATGACAATAATAACGACGATATTATCGATGATATTTATGACGATAACAACGTAGATAATGACGATAATAACGACGACATTAACGACGATGATTATGACAAAATAACGACGATATTAACGACGATAATTATGAGGATAATAAGGACGATAACAACGATGATAATGACGATATTAACGACGATATTAACGACGATAATAACGACGATATTAACGACGATAATAAAGACAATAAAAAGAAGATAATGACAATAATAAGGACGATATTAAAGATAATATTTATGACGATAACAACGTAGATAATGACGATAATAACGACGACATTAACGACGATGATTATGACAAAATAACGACGATATTAACGACGATAATTATGAGGATGATAAGGACGATAACAACGATGATAATGACGATAATAACGACGACATTAGCGACGATGTTTATGACAAAATAACGACGATATTAACGACGATAATTATGAGGATAATAAGGACGATAACAACGATTATAATGACGATATTAACGACGATATTAACGACGATAATAACGACGTTAAAAACGACGATAAAAAGAAGATAATGACAATAATAACGACGATATTATCGATGATATTTATGACGATAACAACGTAGATAATGACGATAATAACGACGACATTAACGACGATGATTATGACAAAATAACGACGATATTAACGACGATAATTATGAGGATGATAAGGACGATAACAACGATGATAATGACGATATTAACGACGATATTAACGACGATAATAACGACGTTAATAACGACGATAAAAAAGAAGATAATGACAATAATAACGACGATATTATCGATGATATTTATGACGATAACAACGTAGATAATGACGATAATAACGACGACATTAACGACGATGATTATGACAAAATAACGACGATATTAACGACGATAATTATGAGGATAATAAGGACGATAACAACGATGATAATGACGATATTAACGACGATATTAACGACGATAATAACGACGATATTAACGACGATAATAAAGACAATAAAAAGAAGATAATGACAATAATAACGACGATATTAACGATAATATTTATGACGATAACAACGTAGATAATGACGATAATAACGACGACATTAACGACGATGATTATGACAAAATAACGACGATATTAACGACGATAATTATGAGGATGATAAGGACGATAACAACGATGATAATGACGATATTAACGACGATATTAACGACGATAATAACGACGTTAATAACGACGATAAAAAGAAGATAATGACAATAATAACGACGATATTATCGATGTTATTTATGACGATAACAACGTGGATAATGACGATAATAACGACGACATTAACGACGACGATTATGACAAAATAACGACGATATTAACGACGATAATTATGAGGATAATAAGGACGATAACAACGATGATAATGACGATATTAACGACGATATTAACGACGATAATAACGACGTTAATAACGACGATAAAAAGAAGGATAATGACAATAATAACGACGATATTATCGATGTTATTTATGACGATAACAACGTGGATAATGACGATAATAACGACGACATTAACGACGATGATTATGACAAAATAACGACGATATTAACGACGATAATTATGAGGATGATAAGGACGATAACAACGATGATAATGACGATATTAACGACGACATTAACGACGATGATTGTGACAAAATAACGACGATATTAACGACGATAATTATGAGGATAATAAGGACGATAACAACGATGATAATAACGATATTAACGACGATAATAACGACGATATTAACGACGATAATAACGACGTTAATAACGACGATAAAAAGAAGATAATGACAATAATAACGACGATATTATCGATGATATTTATGACGATAACAACGTAGATAATGACGATAATAACGACGACATTAACGACGATGATTATGACAAAATAACGACGATATTAACGACGATAATTATGAGGATAATAAGGACGATAACAACGATGATAATGACGATATTAACGACGATATTAACGACGATAATAACGACGATATTAACGACGATAATAAAGACAATAAAAAGAAGATAATGACAATAATAACGACGATATTAACGATAATATTTATGACGATAACAACGTAGATAATGACGATAATAACGACGACATTAACGACGATGATTATGACAAAATAACGACGATATTAACGACGATAATTATGAGGATGATAAGGACGATAACAACGATGATAATGACGATAATAACGACGACATTAACGACGATGATTGTGACAAAATAACGACGATATTAACGACGATAATTATGAGGATAATAAGGACGATAACAACGATGATAATGACGATATTAACAACGATAATAACGACGATATTAACGACGATAATAACGTCGATAAAAAGAAGATAATGACAATAATAACGACGATATTAACGATGATAATTATGACGATAACAACGAAGATAATGACGATAATAACGACGACATTATCGTCGATGATTATGACAAAATAACGACGATATTAACGACGATAATTATGAGGATGATAAGGATGATAACAACGATGATAATGACGATAATAACGACGACATTAACGACGATGTTTATGACAAAATAACGAAGATATTAACGACGATAATTATGAGGATAATAAGGACGATAACAACGATTATAATGACGATATTAACGACGATATTAACGACGATAATAACGACGTTAAAAACGACGATAAAAAGAAGATAATGACAATAATAACGACGATATTATCGATGATATTTATGACGATAACAACGTAGATAATGACGATAATAACGAAGACATTAACGACGATGTTTATGACAAAATAACGACGATATTAACGACGATAATTATGAGGATAATAAGGACGATAACAACGATTATGATGACGATATTAACGACGGATATTAACGACGATAATAACGACGTTAAAAACGACGATAAAAAGAAGATAATGACAATAATAACGACGATATTATCGATGATATTTATGACGATAACAACGTAGATAATGACGATAATAACGACGACATTAACGACGATGATTATGACAAAATAACGACGATATTAACGACGATGATTATGACAAAATAACGACGATATAACGACGATAATTATGAGGATGATAAGGACGATAACAACGATGATAATGACGATAATAACGACGACATTAGCGACGATGTTTATGACAAAATAACGACGATATTAACGACGATAATTATGAGGATAATAAGGACGATAACAACGATTATAATGACGATATTAACGACGATATTAACGACGATAATAACGACGTTAAAAACGACGATAAAAAGAAGATAATGACAATAATAACGACGATATTATCGATGATATTTATGACGATAACAACGTAGATAATGACGATAATAACGACGACATTAACGACGATGATTATGACAAAATAACGACGATATTAACGACGATAATTATGAGGATGATAAGGACGATAACAACGATGATAATGACGATATTAACGACGATATAACGACGATAATAACGACGTTAATAACGACGATAAAAAGAAGATAATGACAATAATAACGACGATATTATCGATGATATTTATGACGATAACAACGTAGATAATGACGATAATAACGACGACATTAACCGACGATGATTATGACAAAATAACGACGATATTAACGACGATAATTATGAGGATAATAAGGACGATAACAACGATGATAATGACGATATTAACGACGATATTAACGACGATAATAACGACGATATTAACGACGATAATAAAGACAAATAAAAAGAAGATAATGACAATAATAACGACGATATTAACGATAATATTTATGACGATAACAACGTAGATAATGACGATAATAACGACGACATTAACGACGATGATTATGACAAAATAACGACGATATTAACGACGATAATTATGAGGATGATAAGGACGATAACAACGATGATAATGACGATATTAACGACGATATTAACGACGATAATAACGACGTTAATAACGACGATAAAAAGAAGATAATGACAATAATAACGACGATATTATCGATGTTATTTATGACGATAACAACGTGGATAATGACGATAATAACGACGACATTAACGACGACGATTATGACAAAATAACGACGATATTAACGACGATAATTATGAGGATAATAAGGACGATAACAACGATGATAATGACGATATTAACGACGATATTAACGACGATAATAACGACGTTAATAACGACGATAAAAAGAAGATAATGACAATAATAACGACGATATTATCGATGTTATTTATGACGATAACAACGTGGATAATGACGATAATAACGACGACATTAACGACGATGATTATGACAAAATAACGACGATATTAACGACGATAATTATGAGGATGATAAGGACGATAACAACGATGATAATGACGATATTAACGACGACATTAACGACGATGATTGTGACAAAATAACGACGATATTAACGACGATAATTATGAGGATAATAAGGACGATAACAACGATGATAATAACGATATTAACGACGATAATAACGACGATATTAACGACGATAATAACGACGTTAATAACGACGATAAAAAGAAGATAATGACAATAATAACGACGATATTATCGATGATATTTATGACGATAACAACGTAGATAATGACGATAATAACGACGACATTAACGACGATGATTATGACAAAATAACGACGATATTAACGACGATGATTATGACAAAATAACGACGATATTAACGACGATAATTATGAGGATGATAAGGACGATAACAACGATGATAATGACGATAATACCGACGACATTAGCGACGATGTTTATGACAAAATAACGACGATATTAACGACGATAATTATGAGGATAATAAGGACGATAACAACGATTATAATGACGATATTAACGACGATATTAACGACGATAATAACGACGTTAAAAACGACGATAAAAAGAAGATAATGACAATAATAACGACGATATTATCGATGATATTTATGACGATAACAACGTAGATAATGACGATAATAACGACGACATTAACGACGATGATTATGACAAAATAACGACGATATTAACGACGATAATTATGAGGATGATAAGGACGATAACAACGATGATAATGACGATATTAACGACGATATTAACGACGATAATAACGACGTTAATAACGACGATAAAAAGAAGATAATGACAATAATAACGCCGATATTATCGATGTTATTTATGACGATAACAACGTAGATAATGACGACAATAACGACGACATTAACGACGACGATTATGACAAAATAACGACGATATTAACGACGATAATTATGAGGATAATAAGGACGATAACAACGATGATAATGACGATATTAACGACGATATTAACGACGATAATAACGACGATATTAACGACGATAATAAAGACAATAAAAAGAAGATAATGACAATAATAACGACGATATTAAAGATAATATTTATGACGATAACAACGTAGATAATGACGATAATAACGACGACATTAACGACGATGATTATGACAAAATAACGACGATATTAACGACGATAATTATGAGGATGATAAGGACGATAACAACGATGATAATGACGATAATAACGACGACATTAGCGACGATGTTTATGACAAAATAACGACGATATTAACGACGATAATTATGAGGATAATAAGGACGATAACAACGATTATAATGACGATATTAACGACGATATTAACGACGATAATAACGACGTTAAAAACGACGATAAAAAGAAGATAATGACAATAATAACGACGATATTATCGATGATATTTATGACGATAACAACGTAGATAATGACGATAATAACGACGACATTAACGACGATGATTATGACAAAATAACGACGATATTAACGACGATAATTATGAGGATGATAAGGACGATAACAACGATGATAATGACGATATTAACGACGATATTAACGACGATAATAACGACGTTAATAACGACGATAAAAAGAAGATAATGACAATAATAACGACGATATTATCGATGATATTTATGACGATAACAACGTAGATAATGACGATAATAACGACGACATTAACGACGATGATTATGACAAAATAACGACGATATTAACGACGATAATTATGAGGATAATAAGGACGATAACAACGATGATAATGACGATATTAACGACGATATTAACGACGATAATAACGACGATATTAACGACGATAATAAAGACAATAAAAAGAAGATAATGACAATAATAACGACGATATTAACGATAATATTTATGACGATAACAACGTAGATAATGACGATAATAACGACGACATTAACGACGATGATTATGACAAAATAACGACGATATTAACGACGATAATTATGAGGATGATAAGGACGATAACAACGATGATAATGACGATATTAACGACGATATTAACGACGATAATAACGACGTTAATAACGACGATAAAAAGAAGATAATGACAATAATAACGACGATATTATCGATGTTATTTATGACGATAACAACGTAGATAATGACGATAATAACGACGACATTAACGACGACGATTATGACAAAATAACGACGATATTAACGACGATAATTATGAGGATAATAAGGACGATAACAACGATGATAATGACGATAATAACGACGATATTAACGACGATAATAACGACGATATTAACGACGATAATAAAGACAATAAAAAGAAGATAATGACAATAATAACGACGATATTAACGATAATATTTATGACGATAACAACGTAGATAATGACGATAATAACGACGACATTAACGACGATGATTTTGACAAAATAACGACGATATTAACGACGATAATTATGAGGATGATAAGGACGATAACAACGATGATAATGACGATAATAACGACGACATTAACGACGATGATTGTGACAAAATAACGACGATATTAACGACGATAATTATGAGGATAATAAGGACGATAACAACGATGATAATGACGATATTAACAACGATAATAACGACGATATTAACGACGATAATAACGTCGATAAAAAGAAGATAATGACAATAATAACGACGATATTAACGATGATAATTATGACGATAACAACGAAGATAATGACGATAATAACGACGACATTATCGTCGATGATTATGACAAAATAACGACGATATTAACGACGATAATTATGAGGATGATAAGGATGATAACAACGATGATAATGACGATAATAACGACGACATTAACGACGATGTTTATGACAAAATAACGACGATATTAACGACGATAATTATGAGGATAATAAGGACGATAACAACGATTATAATGACGATATTAACGACGATATTAACGACGATAATAACGACGTTAAAAACGACGATAAAAAGAAGATAATGACAATAATAACGACGATATTATCGATGATATTTATGACGATAACAACGTAGATAATGACGATAATAACGACGACATTAACGACGATGATTATGACAAAATAACGACGATATTAACGACGATGATTATGACAAAATAACGACGATATTAACGACGATAATTATGAGGATGATAAGGACGATAACAACGATGATAATGACGATAATAACGACGACATTAGCGACGATGTTTATGACAAAATAACGACGATATTAACGACGATAATTATGAGGATAATAAGGACGATAACAACGATTATAATGACGATATTAACGACGATATTAACGACGATAATAACGACGTTAAAAACGACGATAAAAAGAAGATAATGACAATAATAACGACGATATTATCGATGATATTTATGACGATAACAACGTAGATAATGACGATAATAACGACGACATTAACGACGATGTTTATGACAAAATAACGACGATATTAACGACGATAATTATGAGGATAATAAGGACGATAACAACGATTATAATGACGATATTAACGACGATATTAACGACGATAATAACGACGTTAAAAACGACGATAAAAAGAAGATAATGACAATAATAACGACGATATTATCGATGATATTTATGACGATAACAACGTAGATAATGACGATAATAACGACGACATTAACGACGATGATTATGACAAAATAACGACGATATTAACGACGATAATTATGAGGATGATAAGGACGATAACAACGATGATAATGACGATATTAACGACGATATTAACGACGATAATAACGACGTTAATAACGACGATAAAAAGAAGATAATGACAATAATAACGACGATATTATCGATGATATTTATGACGATAACAACGTAGATAATGACGATAATAACGACGACATTAACGACGATAATTATGACAAAATAACGACGATATTAACGACGATAATTATGAGGATGATAAGGACGATAACAACGATGATAATGACGATATTATCGACGATATTAACGACGATAATAACGACGTTAATAACGACGATAAAAAGAAGATAATGACAATAATAACGACGATATTATCGATGATATTTATGACGATAACAACGTAGATAATGACGATAATAACGACGACATTAACGACGATGATTATGACAAAATAACGACGATATTAACGACGATAATTATGAGGATAATCAGGACGATAACAACGATGATAATGCCGATATTAACGGCGATATTAACGACGATAATAACGACGATATTAACGACGATAATAAAGACAATAAAAAGAAGATAATGACAATAATAACGACGATATTAAAGATAATATTTATGTCGATAACAACGTAGATAATGACGATAATAACGACGACATTAACGACGATGATTATGACAAAATAACGACGATATTAACGACGATAATTATGAGGATGATAAGGACGATAACAACGATGATAATGACGATATTAACGACGATATTAACGACGATAATAACGACGTTAATAACGACGATAAAAAGAAGATAATGACAATAATAACGCCGATATTATCGATGTTATTTATGACGATAACAACGTAGATAATGACGATAATAACGACGACATTAACGACGACGATTATGACAAAATAACGACGATATTAACGACGCTAATTATGAGGATAATAAGGACGATAACAACGATGATAATGACGATATTAACGACGATATTAACGACGATAATAACGACGATATTAACAACGATAATAAAGACAATAAAAAGAAGATAATGACAATAATAACGACGATATTAAAGATAATATTTATGACGATAACAACGTAGATAATGACGATAATAACGACGACATTAACGACGATGATTATGACAAAATAACGACGATATTAACGACGATAATTATGAGGATGATAAGGACGATAACAACGATGATAATGACGATAATAACGACGACATTAGCGACGATGTTTATGACAAAATAACGACGATATTAACGACGATAATTATGAGGATAATAAGGACGATAACAACGATTATAATGACGATATTAACGACGATATTAACGACGATAATAACGACGTTAAAAACGACGATAAAAAGAAGATAATGACAATAATAACGACGATATTATCGATGATATTTATGACGATAACAACGTAGATAATGACGATAATAACGACGACATTAACGACGATGATTATGACAAAATAACGACGATATTAACGACGATAATTATGAGGATGATAAGAACGATAACAACGATGATAGTGACGATATTAACGACGATATTAACGACGATAATAACGACGTTAATAACGACGATAAAAAGAAGATAATGACAATAATAACGACGATATTATCGATGATATTTATGACGATAACAACGTAGATAATGACGATAATAACGACGACATTAACGACGATGATTATGACAAAATAACGACGATATTAACGACGATAATTATGAAGATAATAAGGACGATAACAACGATGATAATGACGATATTAACGACGATATTAACGACGATAATAACGACGATATTAACGACGATAATAAAGACAATAAAGAGAAGATAATGACAATAATAACGACGATATTAAAGATAATATTTATGACGATAACAACGTAGATAATGACGATAATAACGACGACATTAACGACGATGATTATGACAAAATAACGACGATAATAACGACGATAATTATGAGGATGATAAGGACGATAACAACGATGATAATGACGATAATAACGACGACATTAACGACGATGATTGTGACAAAATAACGACGATATTAACGACGATAATTATGAAGATAATAAGGACGATAACAACGATGATAATGACGATAATAACGACGACATTAACGACGATGATTGTGACAAAATAACGACGATATTAACGACGATAATTATGAGGATGATAAGGACGATAACAACGATGATAATGACGATAATAACGACGACATTAGCGACGATGTTTATGACAAAATAACGACGATATTAACGACGATAATTATGAGGATAATAAGGACGATAACAACGAAGATAATGACGATAATAACGACGACATTAACGACAATGATTATGACAAAATAACGACGATATTAACGACGATAATTATGAGGATGATAAGGACGATAACAACGATGATAATGACGATATTAACGACGATATTAACGACGATAATAACGACGTTAATAACGACGATAAAAAGAAGATAATGACAATAATAACGACGATATTATCGATGATATTTATGACGATAACAACGATGATAATGACGATAATAACGACGACATTAACGACGATGATTATGACAAAATAACGACGATATTAACGACGATAATTATGAGGATGATAAGGACGATAACAACGATGATAATGACGATATTAACGACGATATTAACGACGATAATAACGACGTTAATAACGACGATAAAAAGAAGATAATGACAATAATAACGACGATATTATCGATGATATTTATGACGATAACAACGTAGATAATGACGATAATAACGACGACATTAACGACGATGATTATGACAAAATAACGACGATATTAACGACGATAATTATGAGGATGATAAAGACGATAACAACGATGATAATGACGATAATAACGACGACATTAACGACGATGATTGTGACAAAATAACGACGATATTAACGACGATAATTATGAGGATAATAAGGACGATAACAACGATGATAATGACGATAATAACGACGATAATAACGACGATAACAACGATGATAATGACGAAATAACGACGATAATAACGACGATAATTATGAGGATAATAACGACGATAACAACGATGACAATGACGATAATAACGACGATATTAACGACGATAATTATGCGGATAATAACGACGATAACAACGATGATAATAACGATAATAACGACGATATTAACGACGATAATTATGAGGATAATAAGGACGATAACAACGATGATAATGACGATATTAACGACGATATTAACGACGATAATAACGACGATATTAACGACGATAATAACGACGATATTAACGACGATAATAAAGACAATAAAAAGAAGATAATGACAATAATAACGACGATATTATCGATGATATTTATGACGATTACAACGTAGATAATGACGATAATAACGACGACATTAACGACGATGATTATGACAAAATAACGACGATATTAACGACGATAATTATGAGGATGATAAGGACGATAACAACGATGATAATGACGATATTAACGACGATATTAACGACGATAATAACGACGATAAAAAGAAGATAATGACAATAATAACGACGATATTATCGATGATATTTATGACGATAACAACGTGGATAATGACGATAATAACGACGACATTAACGACGATGATTATGACAAAATAACGACGATATTAACGACGATAATTATGAGGATGATAAGGACGATAACAACGATGATAATGACGATATTAACGACGACATTAACGACGATGATTGTGACAAAATAACGACGATATTAACGACGATAATTATGAGGATAATAAGGACGATAACAACGATGATAATAACGATATTAACGACGATAATAACGACGATATTAACGACGATAATAACGACGTTAATAACGACGATAAAAAGAAGATAATGACAATAATAACGACGATATTATCGATGATATTTATGACGATAACAACGTAGATAATGACGATAATAACGACGACATTAACGACGTAGATTATGACAAAATAACGACGATATTAACGACGATAATTATGAGGATAATAAGGACGATAACAACGATGATAATGACGATATTAACGACGATATTAACGACGATAATAACGACGATATTAACGACGATAATAAAGACAATAAAAAGAAGATAATGACAATAATAACGACGATATTAAAGATAATATTTATGTCGATAACAACGTAGATAATGACGATAATAACGACGACATTAACGACGATGATTATGACAAAATAACGACGATATTAACGACGATAATTATGAGGATGATAAGGACGATAACAACGATGATAATGACGATAATAACGACGACATTAACGACGATGATTGTGACAAAATAACGACGATATTAACGACGATATTAACGACGATAATAACGACGTTAATAACGACGATAAAAAGAAGATAAAGACAATAATAACGACGATATTATCGATGATATTTATGACGATAACAACGATGATAATGACGATAATAACGACGACATTAACGACGATGATTATGACAAAATAACGACGATATTAACGACGATAATTATGAGGATGATAAGGACGATAACAACGATGATAATGACGATATTAACGACGATATTAACGACGATAATAACGACGTTAATAACGACGATAAAAAGAAGATAATGACAATAATAACGACGATATTATCGATGATATTTATGACGATAACAACGTAGATAATGACGATAATAACGACGACATTAACGACGATGATTATGACAAAATAACGACGATATTAACGACGATAATTATGAGGATGATAAGGACGATAACAACGATGATAATGACGATAATAACGACGACATTAACGACGATGATTGTGACAAAATAACGACGATATTAACGACGATAATTATGAGGATAATAAGGACGATAACAACGATGATAATGACGATATTAACGACGATAATAACGACGATAACAACGATGATAATGACGAAATAACGACGATAATAACGACGATAATTATGAGGATAATAACGACGATAACAACGATGACAATGACGATAATAACGACGATATTAACGACGATAATTATCCGCATAATAACGACGATAACAACGATGATAATAACGATAATAACGACGATATTAACGACGATAATTATGAGGATAATAAGGACGATAACAACGATGATAATGACGATATTAACGACGATATTAACGACGATAATAACGACGATATTAACGACGATAATAACGACGATAATAACGACGATAATAAAGACAATAAAAAGAAGATAATGACAATAATAACGACGATATTATCGATGATATTTATGACGATAACAACGTAGATAATGACGATAATAACGACGACATTAACGACGATGATTATGACAAAATAACGACGATATTAACGACGATAATTATGAGGATGATAAGGACGATAACAACGATGATAATGACGATATTAACGACGATATTAACGACGATAATAACGACGTTAATAACGACGATAAAAAGAAGATAATGACAATAATACCGACGATATTATCGATGATATTTATGACGATAACAACGTGGATAATGACGATAATAACGACGACATTAACGACGATGATTATGACAAAATAACGACGATATTAACGACAATAATTATGAGGATGATAAGGACGATAACAACGATGATAATGACGATATTAACGACGACATTAACGACGATGATTGTGACAAAATAACGACGATATTAACGACGATAATTATGAGGATAATAAGGACGATAACAACGATGATAATAACCATATTAACGACGATAATAACGACGATATTAACGACGATAATAACGACGTTAATAACGACGATAAAAAGAAGATAATGACAATAATAACGACGATATTATCGATGATATTTATGACGATAACAACGTAGATAATGACGATAATAACGACGACATTAACGACGTAGATTATGACAAAATAACGACGATATTAACGACGATAATTATGAGGATAATAAGGACGATAACAACGATGATAATGACGATATTAACGACGATATTAACGACGATAATAACGACGATATTAACGACGATAATAAAGACAATAAAAAGAAGATAATGACAATAATAACGACGATATTAAAGATAATATTTATGTCGATAACAACGTAGATAATGACGAGAATAACGACGACATTAACGACGACGATTATGACAAAATAACGACGATATTAACGACGATAATTATGAGGATGATAAGGACGATAACAACGATGATAATGACGATATTAACGACGATATAACGACGATAATAACGACGTTAATAACGACGATAAAAAGAAGATAATGACAATAATAACGACGATATTATCGATGTTATTTATGACGATAACAACGTAGATAATGACGATAATAACGACGACATTAACGACGACGATTATGACAAAATAACGACGATATTAACGACGATAATTATGAGGATAATAAGGACGATAACAACGATGATAATGACGATATTAACGACGATATTAACGACGATAATAACGACGATATTAACGACGATAATAAAGACAATAAAAAGAAGATAATGACAATAATAACGACGATATTAACGATAATATTTATGACGATAACAACGTAGATAATGACGATAATAACGACGACATTAACGACGATGATTATGACAAAATAACGACGATATTAACGACGATAATTATGAGGATGATAAGGACGATAACAACGATTATAATGACGATATTAACGACGATATTAACGACGATAATAACGACGTTAAAAACGACGATAAAAAGAAGATAATGACAATAATAACGACGATATTATCGATGATATTTATGACGATAACAACGTAGATAATGACGATAATAACGACGACATTAACGACGATGATTATGACAAAATAACGACGATATTAACGACGATAATTATGAGGATGATAAGGACGATAACAACGATGATAATGACGATATTAACGACGATATTAACGACGATAATAACGACGATAAAAAGAAGATAATGACAATAATAACGACGATATTATCGATGATATTTATGACGATAACAACGTGGATAATGACGATAATAACGACGACATTAACGACGATGATTATGACAAAATAACGACGATATTAACGACGATAATTATGAGGATGATAAGGACGATAACAACGATGATAATGACGATATTAACGACGACATTAACGACGATGATTGTGACAAAATAACGACGATATTAACGACGATAATTATGAGGATAATAAGGACGATAACAACGATGATAATAACGATATTAACGACGATAATAACGACGATATTAACGACGATAATAACGACGTTAATAACGACGATAAAAAGAAGATAATGACAATAATAACGACGATATTATCGATGATATTTATGACGATAACAACGTAGATAATGACGATAATAACGACGACATTAACGACGTAGATTATGACAAAATAACGACGATATTAACGACGATAATTATGAGGATAATAAGGACGATAACAACGATGATAATGACGATATTAACGACGATATTAACGACGATAATAACGACGATATTAACGACGATAATAAAGACAATAAAAAGAAGATAATGACAATAATAACGACGATATTAAAGATAATATTTATGTCGATAACAACGTAGATAATGACGATAATAACGACGACATTAACGACGATGATTATGACAAAATAACGACGATATTAACGACGATAATTATGAGGATGATAAGGACGATAACAACGATGATAATGACGATAATAACGACGACATTAACGACGATGATTGTGACAAAATAACGACGATATTAACGACGATATTAACGACGATAATAACGACGTTAATAACGACGATAAAAAGAAGATAAAGACAATAATAACGACGATATTATCGATGATATTTATGACGATAACAACGATGATAATGACGATAATAACGACGACATTAACGACGATGATTATGACAAAATAACGACGATATTAACGACGATAATTATGAGGATGATAAGGACGATAACAACGATGATAATGACGATATTAACGACGATATTAACGACGATAATAACGACGTTAATAACGACGATAAAAAGAAGATAATGACAATAATAACGACGATATTATCGATGATATTTATGACGATAACAACGTAGATAATGACGATAATAACGACGACATTAACGACGATGATTATGACAAAATAACGACGATATTAACGACGATAATTATGAGGATGATAAGGACGATAACAACGATGATAATGACGATAATAACGACGACATTAACGACGATGATTGTGACAAAATAACGACGATATTAACGACGATAATTATGAGGATAATAAGGACGATAACAACGATGATAATGACGATATTAACGACGATAATAACGACGATAACAACGATGATAATGACGAAATAACGACGATAATAACGACGATAATTATGAGGATAATAACGACGATAACAACGATGACAATGACGATAATAACGACGATATTAACGACGATAATTATCCGCATAATAACGACGATAACAACGATGATAATAACGATAATAACGACGATATTAACGACGATAATTATGAGGATAATAAGGACGATAACAACGATGATAATGACGATATTAACGACGATATTAACGACGATAATAACGACGATATTAACGACGATAATAACGACGATAATAACGACGATAATAAAGACAATAAAAAGAAGATATTGACAATAATAACGACGATATTATCGATGATATTTATGACGATTACAACGTAGATAATGACGATAATAACGACGACATTAACGACGATGATTATGACAA
The DNA here is from genome assembly GCA_911387685.1 of Dolichovespula media. NCBI lineage: Eukaryota > Metazoa > Arthropoda > Insecta > Hymenoptera > Vespidae > Dolichovespula > Dolichovespula media. The sequence goes on from CAJVQJ010000045.1 coordinate 174,958, forward strand.
AATAACGACGATATTAACGACGATAATTATGAGTATGATAAGGACGATAACAACGATGATAATGACGATATTAACGACGATATTAACGACGATAATAACGACGTTAATAACGACGATAAAAAGAAGATAATGACAATAATACCGACGATATTATCGATGATATTTATGACGATAACAACGTGGATAATGACGATAATAACGACGACATTAACGACGATGATTATGACAAAATAACGACGATATTAACGACAATAATTATGAGGATGATAAGGACGATAACAACGATGATAATGACGATATTAACGACGACATTAACGACGATGATTGTGACAAAATAACGACGATATTAACGACGATAATTATGAGGATAATAAGGACGATAACAACGATGATAATAACCATATTAACGACGATAATAACGACGATATTAACGACGATAATAACGACGTTAATAACGACGATAAAAAGAAGATAATGACAATAATAACGACGATATTATCGATGATATTTATGACGATAACAACGTAGATAATGACGATAATAACGACGACATTAACGACGTAGATAATGACAAAATAACGACGATATTAACGACGATAATTATGAGGATAATAAGGACGATAACAACGATGATAATGACGATATTAACGACGATATTAACGACGATAATAACGACGATATTAACGACGATAATAAAGACAATAAAAAGAAGATAATGACAATAATAACGACGATATTAAAGATAATATTTATGTCGATAACAACGTAGATAATGACGAGAATAACGACGACATTAACGACGACGATTATGACAAAATAACGACGATATTAACGACGATAATTATGAGGATGATAAGGACGATAACAACGATGATAATGACGATATTAACGACGATATAACGACGATAATAACGACGTTAATAACGACGATAAAAAGAAGATAATGACAATAATAACGACGATATTATCGATGTTATTTATGACGATAACAACGTAGATAATGACGATAATAACGACGACATTAACGACGACGATTATGACAAAATAACGACGATATTAACGACGATAATTATGAGGATAATAAGGACGATAACAACGATGATAATGACGATATTAACGACGATATTAACGACGATAATAACGACGATATTAACGACGATAATAAAGACAATAAAAAGAAGATAATGACAATAATAACGACGATATTAACGATAATATTTATGACGATAACAACGTAGATAATGACGATAATAACGACGACATTAACGACGATGATTATGACAAAATAACGACGATATTAACGACGATAATTATGAGGATGATAAGGACGATAACAACGATTATAATGACGATATTAACGACGATATTAACGACGATAATAACGACGTTAAAAACGACGATAAAAAGAAGATAATGACAATAATAACGACGATATTATCGATGATATTTATGACGATAACAACGTAGATAATGACGATAATAACGACGACATTAACGACGATGATTATGACAAAATAACGACGATATTAACGACGATAATTATGAGTATGATAAGGACGATAACAACGATGATAATGACGATATTAACGACGATATTAACGACGATAATAACGACGTTAATAACGACGATAAAAAGAAGATAATGACAATAATACCGACGATATTATCGATGATATTTATGACGATAACAACGTGGATAATGACGATAATAACGACGACATTAACGACGATGATTATGACAAAATAACGACGATATTAACGACAATAATTATGAGGATGATAAGGACGATAACAACGATGATAATGACGATATTAACGACGACATTAACGACGATGATTGTGACAAAATAACGACGATATTAACGACGATAATTATGAGGATAATAAGGACGATAACAACGATGATAATAACCATATTAACGACGATAATAACGACGATATTAACGACGATAATAACGACGTTAATAACGACGATAAAAAGAAGATAATGACAATAATAACGACGATATTATCGATGATATTTATGACGATAACAACGTAGATAATGACGATAATAACGACGACATTAACGACGTAGATAATGACAAAATAACGACGACATTAACGACGATAATTATGAGGATAATAAGGACGATAACAACGATGATAATGACGATATTAACGACGATATTAACGACGATAATAACGACGATATTAACGACGATAATAAAGACAATAAAAAGAAGATAATGACAATAATAACGACGATATTAAAGATAATATTTATGTCGATAACAACGTAGATAATGACGAGAATAACGACGACATTAACGACGACGATTATGACAAAATAACGACGATATTAACGACGATAATTATGAGGATGATAAGGACGATAACAACGATGATAATGACGATATTAACGACGATATAACGACGATAATAACGACGTTAATAACGACGATAAAAAGAAGATAATGACAATAATAACGACGATATTATCGATGTTATTTATGACGATAACAACGTAGATAATGACGATAATAACGACGACATTAACGACGACGATTATGACAAAATAACGACGATATTAACGACGATAATTATGAGGATAATAAGGACGATAACAACGATGATAATGACGATATTAACGACGATATTAACGACGATAATAACGACGATATTAACGACGATAATAAAGACAATAAAAAGAAGATAATGACAATAATAACGACGATATTAACGATAATATTTATGACGATAACAACGTAGATAATGACGATAATAACGACGACATTAACGACGATGATTATGACAAAATAACGACGATATTAACGACGATAATTATGAGGATGATAAGGACGATAACAACGATTATAATGACGATATTAACGACGATATTAACGACGATAATAACGACGTTAAAAACGACGATAAAAAGAAGATAATGACAATAATAACGACGATATTATCGATGATATTTATGACGATAACAACGTAGATAATGACGATAATAACGACGACATTAACGACGATGATTATGACAAAATAACGACGATATTAACGACGATGATTATGACAAAATAACGACGATATTAACGACGATAATTATGAGGATGATAAGGACGATAACAACGATGATAATGACGATAATAACGACGACATTAGCGACGATGTTTATGACAAAATAACGACGATATTAACGACGATAATTATGAGGATAATAAGGACGATAACAACGATTATAATGACGATATTAACGACGATATTAACGACGATATTAACGACGATAATAACGACGATATTAACGACGATAATAACGACGATATTAACGACGATAATAAAGACAATAAAAAGAAGATAATGACAATAATAACGACGATATTATCGATGATATTTATGACGATTACAACGTAGATAATGACGATAATAACGACGACATTAACGACGATGATTATGACAAAATAACGACGATATTAACGACGATAATTATGAGGATGATAAGGACGATAACAACGATGATAATGACGATATTAACGACGATATTAACGACGATAATAACGACGATAATAACGACGATAAAAAGAAGATAATGACAATAATAACGACGATATTATCGATGATATTTATGACGATAACAACGTGGATAATGACGATAATTACGACGACATTAACGACGATGATTATGACAAAATAACGACGATATTAACGACGATAATTATGAGGATGATAAGGACGATAACAACGATGATAATGACGATATTAACGACGACATTAACGACGATGATTGTGACAAAATAACGACGATATTAACGACGATAATTATGAGGATAATAAGGACGATATCAACGATGATAATAACGATATTAACGACGATAATAACGACGATATTAACGACGATAATAACGACGTTAATAACGACGATAAAAAGAAGATAATGACAATAATAACGACGATATTATCGATGATATTTATGACGATAACAACGTAGATAATGACGATAATAACGACGACATTAACGACGTAGATTATGACAAAATAACGACGATATTAACGACGATAATTATGAGGATAATAAGGACGATAACAACGATGATAATAACGATAATAACGACGACATTAACGACGATGATTGTGACAAAATAACGACGATATTAACGACGATAATTATGAAGATAATAAGGACGATAACAACGATGATAATGACGATAATAACGACGACATTAACGACGATGATTGTGACAAAATAACGACGATATTAACGACGATAATTATGAGGATGATAAGGACGATAACAACGATGATAATGACGATAATAACGACGACATTAGCGACGATGTTTATGACAAAATAACGACGATATTAACGACGATAATTATGAGGATAATAAGGACGATAACAACGAAGATAATGACGATAATAACGACGACATTAACGACAATGATTATGACAAAATAACGACGATATTAACGACGATAATTATGAGGATGATAAGGACGATAACAACGATGATAATGACGATAATAACGACGACATTAGCGACGATGTTTATGACAAAATAACGACGATATTAACGACGATAACTATGAAGATAATAAGGACGATAACAACGATGATAATGACGATATTAACGACGATATTAACGACGATAATAACGACGTTAATAACGACGATAAAAAGAAGATAATGACAATAATAACGACGATATTATCGATGATATTTATGACGATAACAACGATGATAATGACGATAATAACGACGACATTAACGACGATGATTATGACAAAATAACGACGATATTAACGACGATAATTATGAGGATGATAAGGACGATAACAACGATGATAATGACGATATTAACGACGATATTAACGACGATAATAACGACGTTAATAACGACGATAAAAAGAAGATAATGACAATAATAACGACGATATTATCGATGATATTTATGACGATAACAACGTAGATAATGACGATAATAACGACGACATTAACGACGATGATTATGACAAAATAACGACGATATTAACGACGATAATTATGAGGATGATAAGGACGATAACAACGATGATAATGACGATAATAACGACGACATTAACGACGATGATTGTGACAAAATAACGACGATATTAACGACGATAATTATGAGGATAATAAGGACGATAACAACGATGATAATGACGATAATAACGACGATAATAACGACGATAACAACGATGATAATGACGAAATAACGACGATAATAACGACGATAATTATGAGGATAATAACGACGATAACAACGATGACAATGACGATAATAACGACGATATTAACGACGATAATTATGCGGATAATAACGACGATAACAACGATGATAATAACGATAATAACGACGATATTAACGACGATAATTATGAGGATAATAAGGACGATAACAACGATGATAATGACGATATTAACGACGATATTAACGACGATAATAACGACGATATTAACGACGATAATAACGACGATATTAACGACGATAATAAAGACAATAAAAAGAAGATAATGACAATAATAACGACGATATTATCGATGATATTTATGACGATTACAACGTAGATAATGACGATAATAACGACGACATTAACGACGATGATTATGACAAAATAACGACGATATTAACGACGATAATTATGAGGATGATAAGGACGATAACAACGATGATAATGACGATATTAACGACGATATTAACGACGATAATAACGACGTTAATAACGACGATAAAAAGAAGATAATGACAATAATAACGACGATATTATCGATGATATTTATGACGATAACAACGTGGATAATGACGATAATAACGACGACATTAACGACGATGATTATGACAAAATAACGACGATATTAACGACGATAATTATGAGGATGATAAGGACGATAACAACGATGATAATGACGATATTAACGACGACATTAACGACGATGATTGTGACAAAATAACGACGATATTAACGACGATAATTATGAGGATAATAAGGACGATAACAACGATGATAATAACGATATTAACGACGATAATAACGACGATATTAACGACGATAATAACGACGTTAATAACGACGATAAAAAGTAGATAATGACAATAATAACGACGATATTATCGATGATATTTATGACGATAACAACGTAGATAATGACGATAATAACGACGACATTAACGACGTAGATTATGACAAAATAACGACGATATTAACGACGATAATTATGAGGATAATAAGGACGATAACAACGATGATAATGACGATATTAACGACGATATTAACGACGATAATAACGACGATATTAACGACGATAATAAAGACAATAAAAAGAAGATAATGACAATAATAACGACGATATTAAAGATAATATTTATGTCGATAACAACGTAGATAATGACGATAATAACGACGACATTAACGACGATGATTATGACAAAATAACGACGATATTAACGACGATAATTATGAGGATGATAAGGACGATAACAACGATGATAATGACGATAATAACGACGACATTAACGACGATGATTGTGACAAAATAACGACGATATTAACGACGATATTAACGACGATAATAACGACGTTAATAACGACGATAAAAAGAAGATAATGACAATAATAACGACGATATTATCGATGATATTTATGACGATAACAACGATGATAATGACGATAATAACGACGACATTTACGACGATGATTATGACAAAATAACGACGATATTAACGACGATAATTATGAGGATGATAAGGACGATAACAACGATGATAATGACGATATTAACGACGATATTAACGACGATAATAACGACGTTAATAACGACGATAAAAAGAAGATAATGACAATAATAACGACGATATTATCGATGATATTTATGACGATAACAACGTAGATAATGACGATAATAACGACGACATTAACGACGATGATTATGACAAAATAACGACGATATTAACGACGATAATTATGAGGATGATAAGGACGATAACAACGATGATAATGACGATAATAACGACGACATTAACGACGATGATTGTGACAAAATAACGACGATATTAACGACGATAATTATGAGGATAATAAGGACGATAACAACGATGATAATGACGATATTAACGACGATAATAACGACGATAACAACGATGATAATGACGAAAAAACGACGATAATTATGAGGATAATAACGACGATAACAACGATGACAATGACGATAATAACGACGATATTAACGACGATAATTATGCGGATAATAACGACGATAACAACGATGATAATAACGATAATAACGACGATATTAACGACGATAATTATGAGGATAATAAGGACGATAACAACGATGATAATGACGATATTAACGACGATATTAACGACGATAATAACGACGATATTAACGACGATAATAACGACGATATTAACGACGATAATAAAGACAATAAAAAGAAGATATTGACAATAATAACGACGATATTATCGATGATATTTATGACGATTACAACGTAGATAATGACGATAATAACGACGACATTAACGACGATGATTATGACAAAATAACGACGATATTAACGACGATAATTATGAGTATGATAAGGACGATAACAACGATGATAATGACGATATTAACGACGATATTAACGACGATAATAACGACGTTAATAACGACGATAAAAAGAAGATAATGACAATAATAACGACGATATTATCGATGATATTTATGACGATAACAACGTGGATAATGACGATAATAACGACGACATTAACGACGATGATTATGACAAAATAACGACGATATTAACGACAATAATTATGAGGATGATAAGGACGATAACAACGATGATAATGACGATATTAACGACGACATTAACGACGATGATTGTGACAAAATAACGACGATATTAACGACGATAATTATGAGGATAATAAGGACGATAACAACGATGATAATAACGATATTAACGACGATAATAACGACGATATTAACGACGATAATAACGACGTTAATAACGACGATAAAAAGAAGATAATGACAATAATAACGACGATATTATCGATGATATTTTATGACGATAACAACGTAGATAATGACGATAATAACGACGACATTAACGACGTAGATTATGACAAAATAACGACGATATTAACGACGATAATTATGAGGATAATAAGGACGATAACAACGATGATAATGACGATATTAACGACGATATTAACGACGATAATAACGACGATATTAACGACGATAATAAAGACAATAAAAAGAAGATAATGACAATAATAACGACGATATTAAAGATAATATTTATGTCGATAACAACGTAGATAATGACGAGAATAACGACGACATTAACGACGACGATTATGACAAAATAACGACGATATTAACGACGATAATTATGAGGATGATAAGGACGATAACAACGATGATAATGACGATATTAACGACGATATAACGACGATAATAACGACGTTAATAACGACGATAAAAAGAAGATAATGACAATAATAACGACGATATTATCGATGTTATTTATGACGATAACAACGTAGATAATGACGATAATAACGACGACATTAACGACGACGATTATGACAAAATAACGACGATATTAACGACGATAATTATGAGGATAATAAGGACGATAACAACGATGATAATGACGATATTAACGACGATATTAACGACGATAATAACGACGATATTAACGACGATTAATAAAGACAATAAAAAGAAGATAATGACAATAATAACGACGATATTAACGATAATATTTATGACGATAACAACGTAGATAATGACGATAATAACGACGACATTAACGACGATGATTATGACAAAATAACGACGATATTAACGACGATAATTATTGAGTATGATAAGGACGATAACAACGATGATAATGACGATATTAACGACGATATTAACGACGATAATAACGACGTTAATAACGACGATAAAAAGAAGATAATGACAATAATAACGACGATATTATCGATGATATTTATGACGATAACAACGTGGATAATGACGATAATAACGACGAGATTAACGACGATGATTATGACAAAATAACGACGATATTAACGACAATAATTATGAGGATGATAAGGACGATAACAACGATGATAATGACGATATTAACGACGACATTAACGACGATGATTGTGACAAAATAACGACGATATTAACGACGATAATTATGAGGATAATAAGGACGATAACAACGATGATAATAACCATATTAACGACGATAATAACGACGATATTAACGACGATAATAACGACGTTAATAACGACGATAAAAAGAAGATAATGACCATAATAACGACGATATTATCGATGATATTTATGACGATAACAACGTAGATAATGACGATAATAACGACGACATTAACGGCGTAGATTATGACAAAATAACGACGATATTAACGACGATAATTATGAGGATAATAAGGACGATAACAACGATGATAATGACGATATTAACGACGATATTAACGACGATAATAACGACGATATTAACGACGATAATAAAGACAATAAAAAGAAGATAATGACAATATAACGACGATATTAAAGATAATATTTATGTCGATAACAACGTAGATAATGACGAGAATAACGACGACATTAACGACGACGATTATGACAAAATAACGACGATATTAACGACGATAATTATGAGGATGATAAGGACGATAACAACGATGATAATGACGATATTAACGACGATATAACGACGATAATAACGACGTTAATAACGACGATAAAAAGAAGATAATGACAATAATAACGACGATATTATCGATGTTATTTATGGCGATAACAACGTAGATAATGACGATAATAACGACGACATTAACGACGACGATTATGACAAAATAACGACGATATTAACGACGATAATTATGAGGATAATAAGGACGATAACAACGATGATAATGACGATATTAACGACGGATATTAACGACGATAATAACGACGATATTAACGACGATAATAAAGACAATAAAAAGAAGATAATGACAATAATAACGACGATATTAAAGATAATATTTATGTCGATAACAACGTAGATAATGACGATAATAACGACGACATTAACGACGATGATTATGACAAAATAACGACGATATTAACGACGATAATTATGAGGATGATAAGGACGATAACAACGATGATAATGACGATAATAACGACGACATTAACGACGATGATTGTGACAAAATAACGACGATATTAACGACGATATTAACGACGATAATAACGACGTTAATAACGACGATAAAAAAGAAGATAATGACAATAATAACGACGATATTATCGATGATATTTATGACGATAACAACGATGATAATGACGATAATTAACGACGACATTTACGACGATGATTATGACAAAATAACGACGATATTAACGACGATAATTATGAGGATGATAAGGACGATAACAACGATGATAATGACGATATTAACGACGATATTAACGACGATAATAACGACGTTAATAACGACGATAAAAAGAAGATAATGACAATAATAACGACGATATTATCGATGATATTTATGACGATAACAACGTAGATAATGACGATAATAACGACGACATTAACGACGATGATTATGACAAAATAACGACGATATTAACGACGATAATTATGAGGATGATAAGGACGATAACAACGATGATAATGACGATAATAACGACGACATTAACGACGATGATTGTGACAAAATAACGGAGATATTAACGACGATAATTAGGAGGATAATAAGGACGATAACAACGATGATAATGACGATATTAACGACGATAATAACGACGATAACAACGATGATAATGACGTAATAACGACGATAATAACGACGATAATTATGAGGATAATAACGACGATAACAACGATGACATTGACGATAATAACGACGATATTAACGACGATAATTATGCGGATAATAACGACGATAACAACGATGATAATAACGATAATAACGACGATATTAACGACGATAATTATGAGGATAATAAGGACGATAACAACGATGATAATGACGATATTAACGACGATATTAACGACGATAATAACGACGATATTAACGACGATAATAACGACGATATTAACGACGATAATAAAGACAATAAAAAGAAGATATTGACAATAATAACGACGATATTATCGATGATATTTATGACGATTACAACGTAGATAATGACGATAATAACGACGACATTAACGACGATGATTATGACAAAATAACGACGATATTAACGACGATAATTATGAGTATGATAAGGACGATAACAACGATGATAATGACGATATTAACGACGATATTAACGACGATAATAACGACGTTAATAACGACGATAAAAAGAAGATAATGACAATAATAACGACGATATTATCGATGATATTTATGACGATAACAACGTGGATAATGACGATAATAACGACGAGATTAACGACGATGATTATGACAAAATAACGACGATATTAACGACAATAATTATGAGGATGATAAGGACGATAACAACGATGATAATGACGATATTAACGACGATATTAACGACGACATTAACGACGATGATTGTGACAAAATAACGACGATATTAACGACGATAATTATGAGGATAATAAGGACGATAACAACGATGATAATAACCATATTAACGACGATAATAACGACGATATTAACGACGATAATAACGACGTTAATAACGACGATAAAAAGAAGATAATGACCATAATAACGACGATATTATCGATGATATTTATGACGATAACAACGTAGATAATGACGATAATAACGACGACATTAACGGCGTAGATTATGACAAAATAACGACGATATTAACGACGATAATTATGAGGATAATAAGGACGATAACAACGATGATAATGACGATATTAACGACGATATTAACGACGATAATAACGACGATATTAACGACGATAATAAAGACAATAAAAAGAAGATAATGACAATAATAACGACGATATTAAAGATAATATTTATGTCGATAACAACGTAGATAATGACGAGAATAACGACGACATTAACGACGACGATTATGACAAAATAACGACGATATTAACGACGATAATTATGAGGATGATAAGGACGATAACAACGATGATAATGACGATATTAACGACGATATAACGACGATAATAACGACGTTAATAACGACGATAAAAAGAAGATAATGACCAAAAATAACGACGATATTTATCGATGTTATTTATGGCGATAACAACGTAGATAATGACGATAATACGACGACATTAACGACGACGATTATGACAAAATAACGACGATATTAACGACGATAATTATGAGGATAATAAGGACGATAACAACGATGATAATGACGAATATTAACGACGATATTAACGACGATAATAACGACGATATTAACGACGATAATAAAGACAATAAAAAGAAGATAATGACAATAATAACGACGATATTAACGATAATATTTATGACGATAACAACGTAGATAATGACGATAATAACGACGACATTAACGACGATGATTATGACAAAATAACGACGATATTAACGACGATAATTATGAGGATGATAAGGACGATAACAACGATGATAATGACGATAATAACGACGACATTAACGACGTAGATTATGACAAAATAACGACGATATTAACGACGATAATTATGAGGATAATAAGGACGATAATAACGATGATAATGACGATATTAACGACGATATTAACGACGATAATAACGACGATATTAACGACGATAATAAAGACAATAAAAAGAAGATAATGACAATAATAACGACGATATTAAAGATAATATTTATGTCGATAACAACGTAGATAATGACGATAATAAACGACGACATTAACGACGATGATTATGACAAAATAACGACGATATTAACGACGATAATTATGAGGATGATAAGGACGATAACAACGATGATAATGACGATAATAACGACGACATTAACGACGATGATTGTGACAAAATAACGACGATATTAACGACGATATTAACGACGATAATAACGACGTTAATAACGACGATAAAAAGAAGATAATGACAATAATAACGACGATATTATCGATGATATTTATGACGATAACAACGATGATAATGACGATAATAACGACGACATTTACGACGATGATTATGACAAAATAACGACGATATTAACGACGATAATTATGAGGATGATAAGGACGATAACAACGATGATAATGACGATATTAACGACGATATTAACGACGATAATAACGACGTTAATAACGACGATAAAAAGAAGATAATGACAATAATAACGACGATATTATCGATGATATTTATGACGATAACAACGTAGATAATGACGATAATAACGACGACATTAACGACGATGATTATGACAAAATAACGACGATATTAACGACGATAATTATGAGGATGATAAGGACGATAACAACGATGATAATGACGATAATAACGACGACATTAACGACGATGATTGTGACAAAATAACGACGATATTAACGACGATAATTATGAGGATAATAAGGACGATAACAACGATGATAATGACGATATTAACGACGATAATAACGACGATAACAACGATGATAATGACGAAATAACGACGATAATAACGACGATAATTATGAGGATAATAACGACGATAACAACGATGACAATGACGATAATAACGACGATATTAACGACGATAATTATGCGGATAATAACGACGATAACAACGATGATAATAACGATAATAACGACGATATTAACGACGATAATTATGAGGATAATAAGGACGATAACAACGATGATAATGACGATATTAACGACGATATTAACGACGATAATAACGACGATATTAACGACGATAATAACGACGATATTAACGACGATAATAAAGACAATAAAAAGAAGATATTGACAATAATAACGACGATATTATCGATGATATTTATGACGATTACAACGTAGATAATGACGATAATAACGACGACATTAACGACGATGATTATGACAAAATAACGACGATATTAACGACGATAATTATGAGTATGATAAGGACGATAACAACGATGATAATGACGATATTAACGACGATATTAACGACGATAATAACGACGTTAATAACGACGATAAAAAGAAGATAATGACAATAATAACGACGATATTATCGATGATATTTATGACGATAACAACGTGGATAATGACGATAATAACGACGACATTAACGACGATGATTATGACAAAATAACGACGATATTAACGACAATAATTATGAGGATGATAAGGACGATAACAACGATGATAATGACGATATTAACGACGACATTAACGACGATGATTGTGACAAAATAACGACGATATTAACGACGATAATTATGAGGATAATAAGGACGATAACAACGATGATAATAACCATATTAACGACGATAATAACGACGATATTAACGACGATAATAACGACGTTAATAACGACGATAAAAAGAAGATAATGACAATAATAACGACGATATTATCGATGATATTTATGACGATAACAACGTAGATAATGACGATAATAACGACGACATTAACGACGTAGATTATGACAAACTAACGACGATATTAACGACGATAATTATGAGGATAATAAGGACGATAACAACGATGATAATGACGATATTAACGACGATATTAACGACGATAATAACGACGATATTAACGACGATAATAAAGACAATAAAAAGAAGATAATGACAATAATAACGACGATATTAAAGATAATATTTATGTCGATAACAACGTAGATAATGACGAGAATAACGACGACATTAACGACGACGATTATGACAAAATAACGACGATATTAACGACGATAATTATGAGGATGATAAGGACGATAACAACGATGATAATGACGATATTAACGACGATATAACGACGATAATAACGACGTTAATAACGACGATAAAAAGAATATAATGACAATAATAACGACGATATTATCGATGTTATTTATGACGATAACAACGTAGATAATGACGATAATAACGACGACATTAACGACGACGATTATGACAAAATAACGACGATATTAACGACGATAATTATGAGGATAATAAGGACGATAACAACGATGATAATGACGATATTAACGACGATATTAACGACGATAATAACGACGATATTAACGACGATAATAAAGACAATAAAAAGAAGATAATGACAATAATAACGACGATATTAACGATAATATTTATGACGATAACAACGTAGATAATGACGATAATAACGACGACATTAACGACGATGATTATGACAAAATAACGACGATATTAACGACGATAATTATGAGGATGATAAGGACGATAACAACGATGATAATGACGATAATAACGACGACATTAACGACGATGATTGTGACAAAATAACGACGATATTAACGACGATAATTATGAGGATAATAAGGACGATAACAACGATGATAATGACGATATTAACAACGATAATAACGACGATATTAACGACGATAATAACGTCGATAAAAAGAAGATAATGACAATAATAACGACGATATTAACGATGATAATTATGACGATAACAACGAAGATAATGACGATAATAACGACGACATTATCGTCGATGATTATGACAAAATAACGACGATATTAACGACGATAATTATGAGGATGATAAGGATGATAACAACGATGATAATGACGATAATAACGACGACATTAACGACGATGTTTATGACAAAATAACGACGATATTAACGACGATAATTATGAGGATAATAAGGACGATAACAACGATTATAATGACGATATTAACGACGATATTAACGACGATAATAACGACGTTAAAAACGACGATAAAAAGAAGATAATGACAATAATAACGACGATATTATCGATGATATTTATGACGATAACAACGTAGATAATGACGATAATAACGACGACATTAACGACGATGATTATGACAAAATAACGACGATATTAACGACGATGATTATGACAAAATAACGACGATATTAACGACGATAATTATGAGGATGATAAGGACGATAACAACGATGATAATGACGATAATAACGACGACATTAGCGACGATGTTTATGACAAAATAACGACGATATTAACGACGATAATTATGAGGATAATAAGGACGATAACAACGATTATAATGACGATATTAACGACGATATTAACGACGATTAATAACGACGTTAAAAAACGACGATAAAAAGAAGATAATGACAATAATAACGACGATATTATCGATGATATTTATGACGATAACAACGTAGATAATGACGATAATAACGACGACATTAACGACGATGTTTATGACAAAATAACGACGATATTAACGACGATAATTATGAGGATAATAAGGACGATAACAACGATTATAATGACGATATTAACGACGATATTAACGTCGATAATAACGACGTTAAAAACGACGATAAAAAGAAGATAATGACAATAATAACGACGATATTATCGATGATATTTATGACGATAACAACGTAGATAATGGACGATAATAACGACGACATTAACGACGATGATTATGACAAAATAACGACGATATTAACGACGATGATTATGACAAAATAACGACGATATTAACGACGATAATTATGAGGATGATAAGGACGATAACAACGATGATAATGACGATAATAACGACGACATTAGCGACGATGTTTATGACAAAATAACGACGATATTAACGACGATAATTATGAGGATAATAAGGACGATAACAACGATTATAATGACGATATTAACGACGATATTAACGACGATAATAACGACGTTAAAAACGACGATAAAAAGAAGATAATGACAATAATAACGACGATATTATCGATGATATTTATGACGATAACAACGTAGATAATGACGATAATAACGACGACATTAACGACGATGTTTATGACAAAATAACGACGATATTAACGACGATAATTATGAGGATGATAAGGACGATAACAACGATGATAATGACGATATTAATGACGATATTAACGACGATAATAACGACGTTAAAAACGACGATAAAAAGAAGATAATGACAATAATAACGACGATATTATCGATGATATTTATGACGATAACAACGTAGATAATGACGATAATAACGACGACATTAACGACGATGTTTATGACAAAATAACGACGATATTAACGACGATAATTATGAGGATAATAAGGACGATAACAACGATTATAATGACGATATTAACGACGATATTAACGACGATAATAACGACGTTAAAAACGACGATAAAAAGAAGATAATGACAATAATAACGACGATATTATCGATGATATTTATGACGATAACAACGTAGATAATGACGATAATAACGACGACATTAACGACGATGATTATGACAAAATAACGACGATATTAACGACGATGATTATGACAAAATAACGACGATATTAACGACGATAATTATGAGGATGATAAGGACGATAACAACGATGATAATGACGATAATAACGACGACATTAACGACGATGATTGTGACAAAATAACGACGATATTAACGACGATAATTATGAGGATAATAAGGACGATAACAACGATGATAATGACGATATTAACAACGATAATAACGACGATATTAACGACGATAATAACGTCGATAAAAAGAAGATAATGACAATAATAACGACGATATTAACGATGATAATTATGACGATAACAACGAAGATAATGGACGATAATAACGACGACATTATCGTCGATGATTATGACAAAATAACGACGATATTAACGACGATAATTATGAGGATGATAAGGATGATAACAACGATGATAATGACGATAATAACGACGACATTAACGACGATGTTTATGACAAAATAACGACGATATTAACGACGATAATTATGAGGATAATAAGGACGATAACAACGATTATAATGACGATATTAACGACGATATTAACGACGATAATAACGACGTTAAAAACGACGATAAAAAGAAGATAATGACAATAATAACGACGATATTATCGATGATATTTATGACGATAACAACGTAGATAATGACGATAATAACGACGACATTAACGACGATGATTATGACAAAATAACGACGATATTAACGACGATGATTATGACAAAATAACGACGATATTAACGACGATAATTATGAGGATGATAAGGACGATAACAACGATGATAATGACGATAATAACGACGACATTAGCGACGATGTTTATGACAAAATAACGACGATATTAACGACGATAATTATGAGGATAATAAGGACGATAACAACGATTATAATGACGATATTAACGACGATATTAACGACGATAATAACGACGTTAAAAACGACGATAAAAAGAAGATAATGACAATAATAACGACGATATTATCGATGATATTTATGACGATAACAACGTAGATAATGACGATAATAACGACGACATTAACGACGATGTTTATGACAAAATAACGACGATATTAACGACGATAATTATGAGGATAATAAGGACGATAACAACGATTATAATGACGATATTAACGACGATATTAACGACGATAATAACGACGTTAAAAACGACGATAAAAAGAAGATAATGACAATAATAACGACGATATTATCGATGATATTTATGACGATAACAACGTAGATAATGACGATAATAACGACGACATTAACGACGATGATTATGACAAAATAACGACGATATTAACGACGATGATTATGACAAAATAACGACGATATTAACGACGATAATTATGAGGATGATAAGGACGATAACAACGATGATAATGACGATAATAACGACGACATTAGCGACGATTGTTATGACAAAATAACGACGATATTAACGACGATAATTATGAGGATAATAAGGACGATAACAACGATTATAATGACGATATTAACGACGATATTAATTACGATAATAACGACGTTAAAAACGACGATAAAAAGAAGATAATGACAATAATAACGACGATATTATCGATGATATTTATGACGATAACAACGTAGATAATGACGATAATAACGACGACATTAACGACGATGATTATGACAAAATAACGACGATATTAACGACGATAATTATGAGGATGATAAGGACGATAACAACGATGATAATGACGATATTAATGACGATATTAACGACGATAATAACGACGTTAAAAACGACGATAAAAAGAAGATAATGACAATAATAACGACGATATTATCGATGATATTTATGACGATAACAACGTAGATAATGACGATAATAACGACGACATTAACGACGATGTTTATGACAAAATAACGACGATATTAACGACGATAATTATGAGGATAATAAGGACGATAACAACGATTATAATGACGATATTAACGACGATATTAACGACGATAATAACGACGTTAAAAACGACGATAAAAAGAAGATAATGACAATAATAACGACGATATTATCGATGATATTTATGACGATAACAACGTAGATAATGACGATAATAACGACGACATTAACGACGATGATTATGACAAAATAACGACGATATTAACGACGATGATTATGACAAAATAACGACGATATTAACGACGATAATTATGAGGATGATAAGGACGATAACAACGATGATAATGACGATAATAACGACGACATTAGCGACGATGTTTATGACAAAATAACGACGATATTAACGACGATAATTATGAGGATAATAAGGACGATAACAACGATTATAATGACGATATTAACGACGATATTAACGACGATAATAACGACGTTAAAAACGACGATAAAAAGAAGATAATGACAATAATAACGACGATATTATCGATGATATTTATGACGATAACAACGTAGATAATGACGATAATAACGACGACATTAACGACGATGATTATGACAAAATAACGACGATATTAACGACGATGATTATGACAAAATAACGACGATATTAACGACGATAATTATGAGGATGATAAGGACGATAACAACGATGATAATGACGATAATAACGACGACATTAGCGACGATGTTTATGACAAAATAACGACGATATTAACGACGATAATTATGAGGATAATAAGGACGATAACAACGATTATAATGACGATATTAACGACGATATTAACGACGATAATAACGACGTTAAAAACGACGATAAAAAGAAGATAATGACAATAATAACGACGATATTATCGATGATATTTATGACGATAACAACGTAGATAATGACGATAATAACGACGACATTAACGACGATGATTATGACAAAATAACGACGATATTAACGACGATAATTATGAGGATGATAAGGACGATAACAACGATGATAATGACGATATTAACGACGATATTAACGACGATAATAACGACGTTAATAACGACGATAAAAAGAAGATAATGACAATAATAACGACGATATTATCGATGATATTTATGACGATAACAACGTAGATAATGACGATAATAACGACGACATTAACGACGATGATTGTGACAAAATAACGACGATATTAACGACGATAATTATGAGGATAATAAGGACGATAACAACGATGATAATGACGATATTAACGACGATAATAACGACGACATTAACGACGATGATTATGACAAAATAACGACGATATTAACGACGATAATTATGAGGATGATAAGGACGATAACAACGATGATAATGACGATATTAACGACGACATTAACGACGATGTTTATGACAAAATAACGACGATATTAACGACGATAATTATGAGGATAATAAGGACGATAACAACGATTATAATGACGATATTAACGACGATATTAACGACGATAATAACGACGTTAAAAACGACGATAAAAAGAAGATAATGACAATAATAACGACGATATTATCGATGATATTTATGACGATAACAACGTAGATAATGACGATAATAACGACGACATTAACGACGATGATTATGACAAAATAACGACGATATTAACGACGATGATTATGACAAAATAACGACGATATTAACGACGATAATTATGAGGATGATAAGGACGATAACAACGATGATAATGACGATAATAACGACGACATTAGCGACGATGTTTATGACAAAATAACGACGATATTAACGACGATAATTATGAGGATAATAAGGACGATAACAACGATTATAATGACGATATTAACGACGATATTAACGACGATAATAACGACGTTAAAAACGACGATAAAAAGAAGATAATGACAATAATAACGACGATATTATCGATGATATTTATGACGATAACAACGTAGATAATGACGATAATAACGACGACATTAACGACGATGATTATGACAAAATAACGACGATATTAACGACGATAATTATGAGGATGATAAGGACGATAACAACGATGATAATGACGATATTAACGACGATATTAACGACGATAATAACGACGTTAATAACGACGATAAAAAGAAGATAATGACAATAATAACGACGATATTATCGATGATATTTATGACGATAACAACGTAGATAATGACGATAATAACGACGACATTAACGACGATGATTATGACAAAATAACGAAGATATTAACGACGATAATTATGAGGATAATAAGGACGATAACAACGATGATAATGACGATATTAACGACGATATTAACGACGATAATAACGACGATATTAACGACGATAATAAAGACAATAAAAAGAAGATAATGACAATAATAACGACGATATTAACGATAATATTTATGACGATAACAACGTAGATAATGACGATAATAACGACGACATTAACGACGATGATTATGACAAAATAACGACGATATTAACGACGATAATTATGAGGATGATAAGGACGATAACAACGATGATAATGACGATATTAACGACGATATTAACGACGATAATAACGACGTTAATAACGACGATAAAAAGAAGATAATGACAATAATAACGACGATATTATCGATGTTATTTATGACGATAACAACGTGGATAATGACGATAATAACGACGACATTAACGACGACGATTATGACAAAATAACGACGATATTAACGACGATAATTATGAGGATAATAAGGACGATAACAACGATGATAATGACGATATTAACGACGATATTAACGACGATAATAACGACGTTAATAACGACGATAAAAAGAAGATAATGACAATAATAACGACGATATTATCGATGTTATTTATGACGATAACAACGTGGATAATGACGATAATAACGACGACATTAACGACGATGATTATGACAAAATAACGACGATATTAACGACGATAATTATGAGGATGATAAGGACGATAACAACGATGATAATGACGATATTAACGACGACATTAACGACGATGATTGTGACAAAATAACGACGATATTAACGACGATAATTATGAGGATAATAAGGACGATAACAACGATGATAATAACGATATTAACGACGATAATAACGACGATATTAACGACGATAATAACGACGTTAATAACGACGATAAAAAGAAGATAATGACAATAATAACGACGATATTATCGATGATATTTATGACGATAACAACGTAGATAATGACGATAATAACGACGACATTAACGACGATGATTATGACAAAATAACGACGATATTAACGACGATAATTATGAGGATAATAAGGACGATAACAACGATGATAATGACGATATTAACGACGATATTAACGACGATAATAACGACGATATTAACGACGATAATAAAGACAATAAAAAGAAGATAATGACAATAATAACGACGATATTAAAGATAATATTTATGTCGATAACAACGTAGATAATGACGATAATAACGACGACATTAACGACGATGATTATGACAAAATAACGACGATATTAACGACGATAATTATGAGGATGATAAGGACGATAACAACGATGATAATGACGATATTAACGACGATATTAACGACGATAATAACGACGTTAATAACGACGATAAAAAGAAGATAATGACAATAATAACGACGATATTATCGATGTTATTTATGACGATAACAACGTAGATAATGACGATAATAACGACGACATTAACGACGACGATTATGACAAAATAACGACGATATTAACGACGATAATTATGAGGATAATAAGGACGATAACAACGATGATAATGACGATATTAACGACGATATTAACGACGATAATAACGACGATATTAACGACGATAATAAAGACAATAAAAAGAAGATAATGACAATAATAACGACGATATTAACGATAATATTTATGACGATAACAACGTAGATAATGACGATAATAACGACGACATTAACGACGATGATTATGACAAAATAACGACGATATTAACGACGATAATTATGAGGATGATAAGGACGATAACAACGATGATAATGACGATAATAACGACGACATTAACGACGATGATTGTGACAAAATAACGACGATATTAACGACGATAATTATGAGGATAATAAGGACGATAACAACGATGATAATGACGATATTAACAACGTTAATAACGACGATATTAACGACGATAATAACGTCGATAAAAAGAAGATAATGACAATAATAACGACGATATTAACGATGATAATTATGACGATAACAACGAAGATAATGACGATAATAACGACGACATTATCGTCGATGATTATGACAAAATAACGACGATATTAACGACGATAATTATGAGGATGATAAGGATGATAACAACGATGATAATGACGATAATAACGACGACATTAACGACGATGTTTATGACAAAATAACGACGATATTAACGACGATAATTATGAGGATAATAAGGACGATAACAACGATTATAATGACGATATTAACGACGATATTAACGACGATAATAACGACGTTAAAAACGACGATAAAAAGAAGATAATGACAATAATAACGACGATATTATCGATGATATTTATGACGATAACAACGTAGATAATGACGATAATAACGACGACATTAACGACGATGATTATGACAAAATAACGACGATATTAACGACGATGATTATGACAAAATAACGACGATATTAACGACGATAATTATGAGGATGATAAGGACGATAACAACGATGATAATGACGATAATAACGACGACATTAGCGACGATGTTTATGACAAAATAACGACGATATTAACGACGATAATTATGAGGATAATAAGGACGATAACAACGATTATAATGACGATATTAACGACGATATTAACGACGATAATAACGACGTTAAAAACGACGATAAAAAGAAGATAATGACAATAATAACGACGATATTATCGATGATATTTATGACGATAACAACGTAGATAATGACGATAATAACGACGACATTAACGACGATGTTTATGACAAAATAACGACGATATTAACGACGATAATTATGAGGATAATAAGGACGATAACAACGATTATAATGACGATATTAACGACGATATTAACGACGATAATAACGACGTTAAAAACGACGATAAAAAGAAGATAATGACAATAATAACGACGATATTATCGATGATATTTATGACGATAACAACGTAGATAATGACGATAATAACGACGACATTAACGACGATGATTATGACAAAATAACGACGATATTAACGACGATGATTATGACAAAATAACGACGATATTAACGACGATAATTATGAGGATGATAAGGACGATAACAACGATGATAATGACGATAATAACGACGACATTAGCGACGATGTTTATGACAAAATAACGACGATATTAACGACGATAATTATGAGGATAATAAGGACGATAACAACGATTATAATGACGATATTAACGACGATATTAACGACGATAATAACGACGTTAAAAACGACGATAAAAAGAAGATAATGACAATAATAACGACGATATTATCGATGATATTTATGACGATAACAACGTAGATAATGACGATAATAACGACGACATTAACGACGATGATTATGACAAAATAACGACGATATTAACGACGATAATTATGAGGATGATAAGGACGATAACAACGATGATAATGACGATATTAACGACGATATTAACGACGATAATAACGACGTTAATAACGACGATAAAAAGAAGATAATGACAATAATAACGACGATATTATCGATGATATTTATGACGATAACAACGTAGATAATGACGATAATAACGACGACATTAACGACGATAATTATGACAAAATAACGACGATATTAACGACGATAATTATGAGGATGATAAGGACGATAACAACGATGATTATGACGATATTATCGACGATATTAACGACGATAATAACGACGTTAATAACGACGATGAAAAGAAGATAATGACAATAATAACGACGATATTATCGATGATATTTATGACGATAACAACGTAGATAATGACGATAATAACGACGACATTAACGACGATGATTATGACAAAATAACGACGATATTAACGACGATAATTATGAGGATAATAAGGACGATAACAACGATGATAATGACGATATTAACGACGATATTAACGACGATAATAACGACGATATTATCGACGATAATAAAGACAATAAAAAGAAGATAATGACAATAATAACGACGATATTAAAGATAATATTTATGTCGATAACAACGTAGATAATGACGATAATAACGACGACATTAACGACGATGATTATGACAAAATAACGACGATATTAACGACGATAATTATGAGGATGATAAGGACGATAACAACGATGATAATGACGATATTAACGACGATATTAACGACGATAATAACGACGTTAATAACGACGATAAAAAGAAGATAATGACAATAATAACGCCGATATTATCGATGTTATTTATGACGATAACAACGTAGATAATGACGATAATAACGACGACATTAACGACGATGTTTATGACAAAATAACGACGATATTAACGACGATAATTATGAGGATAATAAGGACGATAACAACGATTATAATGACGATATTAACGACGATATTAACGACGATAATAACGACGTTAAAAACGACGATAAAAAGAAGATAATGACAATAATAACGACGATATTATCGATGATATTTATGACGATAACAACGTAGATAATGACGATAATAACGACGACATTAACGACGATGATTATGACAAAATAACGACGATATTAACGACGATAATTATGAGGATGATAAGGACGATAACAACGATGATAATGACGATATTAACGACGATATTAACGACGATAATAACGACGTTAATAACGACGATAAAAAGAAGATAATGACAATAATAACGACGATATTATCGATGATATTTATGACGATAACAACGTAGATAATGACGATAATAACGACGACATTAACGACGATAATTATGACAAAATAACGACGATATTAACGACGATAATTATGAGGATGATAAGGACGATAACAACGATGATTATGACGATATTATCGACGATATTAACGACGATAATAACGACGTTAATAACGACGATGAAAAGAAGATAATGACAATAATAACGACGATATTATCGATGATATTTATGACGATAACAACGTAGATAATGACGATAATAACGACGACATTAACGACGATGATTATGACAAAATAACGACGATATTAACGACGATAATTATGAGGATAATAAGGACGATAACAACGATGATAATGACGATATTAACGACGATATTAACGACGATAATAACGACGATATTATCGTCGTTAATAAAGACAATAAAAAGAAGATAATGACAATAATAACGACGATATTAAAGATAATATTTATGTCGATAACAACGTAGATAATGACGATAATAACGACGACATTAACGACGATGATTATGACAAAATAACGACGATATTAACGACGATAATTATGAGGATGATAAGGACGATAACAACGATGATAATGACGATATTAACGACGATATTAACGACGATAATAACGACGTTAATAACGACGATAAAAAGAAGATAATGACAATAATAACGCCGATATTATCGATGTTATTTATGACGATAACAACGTAGATAATGACGATAATAACGACGACATTAACGACGACGATTATGACAAAATAACGACGATATTATCGACGATAATTATGAGGATAATAAGGACGATAACAACGATGATAATGACGATATTAACGACGATATTAACGACGATAATAACGACGATATTAACGACGATAATAAAGACAATAAAAAGAAGATAATGACAATAATAACGACGATATTAAAGATAATATTTATGACGATAACAACGTAGATAATGACGATAATAACGACGACATTAACGACGATGATTATGACAAAATAACGACGATATTAACGACGATAATTATGAGGATGATAAGGACGATAACAACGATGATAATGACGATAATAACGACGACATTAGCGACGATGTTTATGACAAAATAACGACGATATTAACGACGATAATTATGAGGATAATAAGGACGATAACAACGATTATAATGACGATATTAACGACGATATTAACGACGATAATAACGACGTTAAAAACGACGATAAAAAGAAGATAATGACAATAATAACGACGATATTATCGATGATATTTATGACGATAACAACGTAGATAATGACGATAATAACGACGACATTAACGACGATGATTATGACAAAATAACGACGATATTAACGACGATAATTATGAGGATGATAAGGACGATAACAACGATGATAATGACGATATTAACGACGATATTAACGACGATAATAACGACGTTAATAACGACGATAAAAAGAAGATAATGACAATAATAACGACGATATTATCGATGATATTTATGACGATAACAACGTAGATAATGACGATAATAACGACGACATTAACGACGACGATTATGACAAAATAACGACGATATTAACGACGATAATTATGAGGATAATAAGGACGATAACAACGATGATAATGACGATATTAACGACGATATTAACGACGATAATAACGACGATATTAACGACGATAATAAAGACAATAAAAAGAAGATAATGACAATAATAACGACGATATTAACGATAATACTTATGACGATAACAACGTAGATAATGACGATAATAACGACGACATTAACGACGATGATTATGACAAAATAACGACGATATTAACGACGATAATTATGAGGATGATAAGGACGATAACAACGATGATAATGACGATAATAACGACGACATTAACGACGATGATTGTGACAAAATAACGACGATATTAACGACGATAATTATGAGGATAATAAGGACGATAACAACGATGATAATGACGATATTAACAACGATAATAACGACGATATTAACGACGATAATAACGTCGATAAAAAGAAGATAATGACAATAATAACGACGATATTAACGATGATAATTATGACGATAACAACGAAGATAATGACGATAATAACGACGACATTATCGTCGATGATTATGACAAAATAACGACGATATTAACGACGATAATTATGAGGATGATAAGGATGATAACAACGATGATAATGACGATAATAACGACGACATTAACGACGATGTTTATGACAAAATAACGACGATATTAACGACGATAATTATGAGGATAATAAGGACGATAACAACGATTATAATGACGATATTAACGACGATATTAACGACGATAATAACGACGTTAAAAACGACGATAAAAAGAAGATAATGACAATAATAACGACGATATTATCGATGATATTTATGACGATAACAACGTAGATAATGACGATAATAACGACGACATTAACGACGATGATTATGACAAAATAACGACGATATTAACGACGATGATTATGACAAAATAACGACGATATTAACGACGATAATTATGAGGATGATAAGGACGATAACAACGATGAAAATGACGATAATAACGACGACATTAGCGACGATGTTTATGACAAAATAACGACGATATTAACGACGATAATTATGAGGATAATAAGGACGATAACAACGATTATAATGACGATATTAACGACGATATTAACGACGATAATAACGACGTTAAAAACGACGATAAAAAGAAGATAATGACAATAATAACGACGATATTATCGATGATATTTATGACGATAACAACGTAGATAATGACGATAATAACGACGACATTAACGACGATGTTTATGACAAAATAACGACGATATTAACGACGATAATTATGAGGATAATAAGGACGATAACAACGATTATAATGACGATATTAACGACGATATTAACGACGATAATAACGACGTTAAAAACGACGATAAAAAGAAGATAATGACAATAATAACGACGATATTATCGATGATATTTATGACGATAACAACGTAGATAATGACGATAATAACGACGACATTAACGACGATGATTATGACAAAATAACGACGATATTAACGACGATGATTATGACAAAATAACGACGATATTAACGACGATAATTATGAGGATGATAAGGACGATAACAACGATGATAATGACGATAATAACGACGACATTAGCGACGATGTTTATGACAAAATAACGACGATATTAACGACGATAATTATGAGGATAATAAGGACGATAACAACGATTATAATGACGATATTAACGACGATATTAACGACGATAATAATGACGTTAAAAACGACGATAAAAAGAAGATAATGACAATAATAACGACGATATTATCGATGATATTTATGACGATAACAACGTAGATAATGACGATAATAACGACGACATTAACGACGATGATTATGACAAAATAACGACGATATTAACGACGATAATTATGAGGATGATAAGGACGATAACAACGATGATAATGACGATATTAACGACGATATTAACGACGATAATAACGACGTTAATAACGACGATAAAAAGAAGATAATGACAATAATAACGACGATATTATCGATGATATTTATGACGATAACAACGTAGATAATGACGATAATAACGACGACATTAACGACGATGATTGTGACAAAATAACGACGATATTAACGACGATAATTATGAGGATAATAAGGACGATAACAACGATGATAATGACGATATTAACGACGATAATAACGACGATATTAACGACGATAATAACGTCGATAAAAAGAAGATAATGACAATAATAACGACGATATTAACGATGATAATTATGACGATAACAACGAAGATAATGACGATAATAACGACGACATTATCGTCGATGATTATGACAAAATAACGACGATATTAACGACGATAATTATGAGGATGATAAGGATGATAACAACGATGATAATGACGATAATAACGACGACATTAACGACGATGTTTATGACAAAATAACGACGATATTAACGACGATAATTATGAGGATAATAAGGACGATAACAACGATTATAATGACGATATTAACGACGATATTAACGACGATAATAACGACGTTAAAAACGACGATAAAAAGAAGATAATGACAATAATAACGACGATATTATCGATGATATTTATGACGATAACAACGTAGATAATGACGATAATAACGACGACATTAACGACGATGATTATGACAAAATAACGACGATATTAACGACGATGATTATGACAAAATAACGACGATATTAACGACGATAATTATGAGGATGATAAGGACGATAACAACGATGAAAATGACGATAATAACGACGACATTAGCGACGATGTTTATGACAAAATAACGACGATATTAACGACGATAATTATGAGGATAATAAGGACGATAACAACGATTATAATGACGATATTAACGACGATATTAACGACGATAATAACGACGTTAAAAACGACGATAAAAAGAAGATAATGACAATAATAACGACGATATTATCGATGATATTTATGACGATAACAACGTAGATAATGACGATAATAACGACGACATTAACGACGATGTTTATGACAAAATAACGACGATATTAACGACGATAATTATGAGGATAATAAGGACGATAACAACGATTATAATGACGATATTAACGACGATATTAACGACGATAATAACGACGTTAAAAACGACGATAAAAAGAAGATAATGACAATAATAACGACGATATTATCGATGATATTTATGACGATAACAACGTAGATAATGACGATAATAACGACGACATTAACGACGATGATTATGACAAAATAACGACGATATTAACGACGATGATTATGACAAAATAACGACGATATTAACGACGATAATTATGAGGTTGATAAGGACGATAACAACGATGATAATGACGATAATAACGACGACATTAGCGACGATGTTTATGACAAAATAACGACGATATTAACGACGATAATTATGAGGATAATAAGGACGATAACAACGATTATAATGACGATATTAACGACGATATTAACGACGATAATAATGACGTTAAAAACGACGATAAAAAGAAGATAATGACAATAATAACGACGATATTATCGATGATATTTATGACGATAACAACGTAGATAATGACGATAATAACGACGACATTAACGACGATGATTATGACAAAATAACGACGATATTAACGACGATAATTATGAGGATGATAAGGACGATAACAACGATGATAATGACGATATTAACGACGATATTAACGACGATAATAACGACGTTAATAACGACGATAAAAAGAAGATAATGACAATAATAACGACGATATTATCGATGATATTTATGACGATAACAACGTAGATAATGACGATAATAACGACGACATTAACGACGATGATTGTGACAAAATAACGACGATATTAACGACGATAATTATGAGGATAATAAGGACGATAACACCGATGATAATGACGATATTAACGACGATAATAACGACGATATTAACGACGATAATAACGTCGATAAAAAGAAGATAATGACAATAATAACGACGATATTAACGATGATAATTATGACGATAACAACGAAGATAATGACGATAATAACGACGACATTATCGTCGATGATTATGACAAAATAACGACGATATTAACGACGATAATTATGAGGATGATAAGGATGATAACAACGATGATAATGACGATAATAACGACGACATTAACGACGATGTTTATGACAAAATAACGACGATATTAACGACGATAATTATGAGGATAATAAGGACGATAACAACGATTATAATGACGATATTAACGACGATATTAACGACGATAATAACGACGTTAAAAACGACGATAAAAAGAAGATAATGACAATAATAACGACGATATTATCGATGATATTTATGACGATAACAACGTAGATAATGACGATAATAACGACGACATTAACGACGATGATTATGACAAAATAACGACGATATTAACGACGATAATTATGAGGATGATAAGGACGATAAAAACGATGATAATGACGATATTAACGACGATATTAACGACGATAATAACGACGTTAATAACGACGATAAAAAGTAGATAATGACAATAATAACGACGATATTATCGATGATGTTTATGACGATAACAACGTAGATAATGACGATAATAACGACGACATTAACGACGTAGATTATGACAAAATAACGACGATATTAACGACGATAATTATGAGGATAATAAGGACGATAACAACGATGATAATGACGATATTAACGACGATATTAACGACGATAATAACGACGATATTAACGACGATAATAAAGACAATAAAAAGAAGATAATGACAATAATAAC
Source organism: Dolichovespula media (assembly GCA_911387685.1). Taxonomy (NCBI): domain Eukaryota; kingdom Metazoa; phylum Arthropoda; class Insecta; order Hymenoptera; family Vespidae; genus Dolichovespula; species Dolichovespula media. The sequence goes on from CAJVQJ010000045.1 coordinate 207,556, forward strand.
GACGATATTAAAGATAATATTTATGTCGATAACAACGTAGATAATGACGATAATAACGACGACATTAACGACGATGATTATGACAAAATAACGACGATATTAACGACGATAATTATAAGGATGATAAGGACGATAACAACGATGATAATGACGATAATAACGACGACATTAACGACGATGATTGTGACAAAATAACGACGATATTAACGACGATATTAACGACGATAATAACGACGTTAATAACGACGATAAAAAGAAGATAATGACAATAATAACGACGATATTATCGATGATATTTATGACGATAACAACGATGATAATGACGATAATAACGACGACATTAACGACGATGATTATGACAAAATAACGACGATATTAACGACGATAATTATGAGGATGATAAGGACGATAACAACGATGATAATGACGATATTAACGACGATATTAACGACGATAATAACGACGTTAATAACGACGATAAAAAGAAGATAATGACAATAATAACGACGATATTATCGATGATATTTATGACGATAACAACGTAAATAATGACGATAATAACGACGACATTAACGACGATGATTATGACAAAATAACGACGATATTAACGACGATAATTATGAGGATGATAAGGACGATAACAACGATGATAATGACGATAATAACGCCGACATTAACGACGATGATTGTGACAAAATAACGACGATATTAACGACGATAATTATGAGGATAATAAGGACGATAACAACGATGATAATGACGATATTAACGACGATAATAACGACGATAACAACGATGATAATGACGAAATAACGACGATAATAACGACGATAATTATGAGGATAATAACGACGATAACAACGATGACAATGACGATAATAACGACGATATTAACGACGATAATTATGCGGATAATAACGACGATAACAACGATGATAATAACGATAATAACGACGATATTAACGACGATAATTATGAGGATAATAAGGACGATAACAACGATGATAATGACGATATTAACGACGATAATAACGACGATAAAAACGACGATATTAACGACGATAATAACGACGATATTAACGACGATAATAAAGACAATAAAAAGAAGATATTGACAATAATAACGACGATATTATCGATGATATTTATGACGATTACAACGTAGATAATGACGATAATAACGACGACATTAACGACGATGATTATGACAAAATAACGACGATATTAACGACGATAATTATGAGTATGATAAGGACGATAACAACGATGATAATGACGATATTAACGACGATATTAACGACGATAATAACGACGTTAATAACGACGATAAAAAGAAGATAATGACAATAATAACGACGATATTATCGATGATATTTATGACGATAACAACGTGGATAATGACGATAATAACGACGACATTAACGACGATGATTATGACAAAATAACGACGATATTAACGACGATAATTATGAGGATGATAAGGACGATAACAACGATGATAATGACGATATTAACGACGACATTAACGACGATGATTGTGACAAAATAACGACGATATTAACGACGATAATTATGAGGATAATAAGGACGATAACAACGATGATAATGACGATATTAACGACGATAATAACGACGATATCAACGATGATAATGACGAAATAACGACGATAATAACGACGATAATTATGAGGATAATAACGACGATAACAACGATGACAATGACGATAATAACGACGATATTAACGACGATAATTATGCGGATAATAACGACGATAACAACGATGATAATAACGATAATAACGACGATATTAACGACGATAATTATGAGGATAATAAGGACGATAACAACGATGATAATGACGATATTAACGACGATATTAACGACGATAATAACGACGATATTAACGACGATAATAACGACGATATTAACGACGATAAATATGCAGATAATAACGACGATAACAACGATGATAATAACGATAATAACGACGATATTAACGACGATAATTATGAGGATGATAAGGACGATAACAACGATGATAATAACGATATTATCGACGATAATAACGACGATAAAAAGAAGATAATGACAATAATAACGACGATATTAACGATGTTAATTATGACGATAACAACGAAGATAATGACGATAATAACGACGACATTAACGTCGATGTTTATGACAAAATAACGACGATATTAACGACGATGATTATGACAAAATAACGACGATATTAACGACGATAATTATGAGGATAATAAGGACGATAACAACGATGATAATGACGATATTAACGACGATATTAACGACGATAATAACGACGTTAAAAACGACGATAAAAAGAAGATAATGACAATAATAACGACGATATTATCGATGATATTTATGACGATAACAACGTAGATAATGACGATAATAACGACGACATTAACGACGATGATTATGACAAAATAACGACGATATTAACGACGATGATTATGACAAAATAACGACGATATTAACGACGATAATTATGAGGATGATAAGGACGATAACAACGATGATAATGACGATAATAACGACGACATTAGCGACGATGTTTATGACAAAATAACGACGATATTAACGACGATAATTATGAGGATAATAAGGACGATAACAACGATTATAATGACGATATTAACGACGATATTAACGACGATAATAACGACGTTAAAAACGACGATAAAAAGAAGATAATGACAATAATAACGACGATATTATCGATGATATTTATGACGATAACAACGTAGATAATGACGATAATAACGACGACATTAACGACGATGATTATGACAAAATAACGACGATATTAACGACGATAATTATGAGGATGATAAGGACGATAACAACGATGATAATGACGATAATAACGACGACATTAACGACGATGATTGTGACAAAATAACGACGATATTAACGACGATAATTATGAGGATAATAAGGACGATAACAACGATGATAATGACGATATTAACGACGATAATAACGACGATAACAACGATGATAATAACGAAATAACGACGATAATTACGACGATAATTATGAGGATAATAACGACGATAACAACGATGACAATGACGATAATAACGACGATATTAACGACGATAATTATGCGGATAATAACGACGATAACAACGATGATAATAACGATAATAACGACGATATTAACGACGATAATTATGAGGATAATAAGGACGATAACAACGATGATAATGACGATATTAACGACGATATTAACGACGATAATAACGACGATATTAACGACGATAATAACGACGATATTAACGACGATAATAAAGACAATAAAAAGAAGATATTGACAATAATAACGACGATATTATCGATGATATTTATGACGATTACAACGTAGATAATGACGATAATAACGACGACATTAACGACGATGATTATGACAAAATAACGACGATATTAACGACGATAATTATGAGTATGATAAGGACGATAACAACGATGATAATGACGATATTAACGACGATATTAACGACGATAATAACGACGTTAATAACGACGATAAAAAGAAGATAATGACAATAATAACGACGATATTATCGATGATATTTATGACGATAACAACGTGGATAATGACGATAATAACGACGACATTAACGACGACGATTATGACAAAATAACGACGATATTAACGACGATAATTATGAGGATGATAAGGACGATAACAACGATGATAATGACGATAATAACGACGACATTAACGACGATGATTGTGACAAAATAACGACGATATTAACGACGATAATTATGAGGATAATAAGGACGATAACAACGATGATAATGACGATATTAACGACGATAATAACGACGATAACAACGATGATAATGACGAAATAACGACGATAATAACGACGATAATTATGAGGATAATAACGACGATAACAACGATGATAATAACGATAATAACGACGATATTAACGACGATAATTATGAGGATGATAAGGACGATAACAACGATGATAATAACGATATTATCGACGATAATAACGACGATAAAAAGAAGATAATGACAATAATAACGACGATATTAACGATGTTAATTATGACGATAACAACGAAGATAATGACGATAATAACGACGACATTAACGTCGATGTTTATGACAAAATAACGACGATATTAACGACGATGATTATGACAAAATAACGACGATATTAACGACGATAATTATGAGGATAATAAGGACGATAACAACGATGATAATGACGATATTAACGACGATATTAACGACGATAATAACGACGTTAAAAACGACGATAAAAAGAAGATAATGACAATAATAACGACGATATTATCGATGATATTTATGACGATAACAACGTAGATAATGACGATAATAACGACGACATTAACGACGATGATTATGACAAAATAACGACGATATTAACGACGATGATTATGACAAAATAACGACGATATTAACGACGATAATTATGAGGATGATAAGGACGATAACAACGATGATAATGACGATAATAACGACGACATTAGCGACGATGTTTATGACAAAATAACGACGATATTAACGACGATAATTATGAGGATAATAAGGACGATAACAACGATTATAATGACGATATTAACGACGATATTAACGACGATAATAACGACGTTAAAAACGACGATAAAAAGAAGATAATGACAATAATAACGACGATATTATCGATGATATTTATGACGATAACAACGTAGATAATGACGATAATAACGACGACATTAACGACGATGATTATGACAAAATAACGACGATATTAACGACGATAATTATGAGGATGATAAGGACGATAACAACGATGATAATGACGATAATAACGACGACATTAACGACGATGATTGTGACAAAATAACGACGATATTAACGACGATAATTATGAGGATAATAAGGACGATAACAACGATGATAATGACGATATTAACGACGATAATAACGACGATAACAACGATGATAATGACGAAATAACGACGATAATAACGACGATAATTATGAGGATAATAACGACGATAACAACGATGACAATGACGATAATAACGACGATATTAACGACGATAATTATGCGGATAATAACGACGATAACAACGATGATAATAACGATAATAACGACGATATTAACGACGATAATTATGAGGATAATAAGGACGATAACAACGATGATAATGACGATATTAACGACGATATTAACGACGATAATAACGACGATATTAACGACGATAATAACGACGATATTAACGACGATAATAAAGACAATAAAAAGAAGATATTGACAATAATAACGACGATATTATCGATGATATTTATGACGATTACAACGTAGATAATGACGATAATAACGACGACATTAACGACGATGATTATGACAAAATAACGAAGATATTAACGACGATAATTATGAGTATGATAAGGACGATAACAACGATGATAATGACGATATTAACGACGATATTAACGACGATAATAACGACGTTAATAACGACGATAAAAAGAAGATAATGACAATAATAACGACGATATTATCGATGATATTTATGACGATAACAACGTGGATAATGACGATAATAACGACGACATTAACGACGATGATTATGACAAAATAACGACGATATTAACGACAATAATTATGAGGATGATAAGGACGATAACAACGATGATAATGACGATATTAACGACGACATTAACGACGATGATTGTGACAAAATAACGACGATATTAACGACGATAATTATGAGGATAATAAGGACGATAACAACGATGATAATAACCATATTAACGACGATAATAACGACGATATTAACGACGATAATAACGACGTTAATAACGACGATAAAAAGAAGAAAATGACAATAATAACGACGATATTATCGATGATATTTATGACGATAACAACGTAGATAATGACGATAATAACGACGACATTAACGACGTAGATTATGACAAAATAACGACGATATTAACGACGATAATTATGAGGATAATAAGGACGATAACAACGATGATAATGACGATATTAACGACGATATTAACGACGATAATAACGACGATATTAACGACGATAATAAAGACAATAAAAAGAAGATAATGACAATAATAACGACGATATTAAAGATAATATTTATGTCGATAACAACGTAGATAATGACGAGAATAACGACGACATTAACGACGACGATAATGACAAAATAACGACGATATTAACGACGATAATTATGAGGATGATAAGGACGATAACAACGATGATAATGACGATATTAACGACGATATAACGACGATAATAACGACGTTAATAACGACGATAAAAAGAAGATAATGACAATAATAACGACGATATTATCGATGTTATTTATGACGATAACAACGTAGATAATGACGATAATAACGACGACATTAACGACGACGATTATGACAAAATAACGACGATATTAACGACGATAATTATGAGGATAATAAGGACGATAACAACGATGATAATGACGATATTAACGACGATATTAACGACGATAATAACGACGATATTAACGACGATAATAAAGACAATAAAAAGAAGATAATGACAATAATAACGACGATATTAACGATAATATTTATGACGATAACAACGTAGATAATGACGATAATAACGACGACATTAACGACGATGATTATGACAAAATAACGACGATATTAACGACGATAATTATGAGGATGATAAGGACGATAACAACGATGATAATGACGATAATAACGACGACATTAACGACGATGATTGTGACAAAATAACGACGATATTAACGACGATAATTATGAGGATAATAAGGACGATAACAACGATGATAATGACGATATTAACAACGATAATAACGACGATATTAACGACGATAATAACGTCGATAAAAAGAAGATAATGACAATAATAACGACGATATTAACGATGATAATTATGACGATAACAACGAAGATAATGACGATAATAACGACGACATTATCGTCGATGATTATGACAAAATAACGACGATATTAACGACGATAATTATGAGGATGATAAGGATGATAACAACGATGATAATGACGATAATAATGACGACATTAACGACGATGTTTATGACAAAATAACGACGATATTAACGACGATAATTATGAGGATAATAAGGACGATAACAACGATTATAATGACGATATTAACGACGATATTAACGACGATAATAACGACGTTAAAAACGACGATAAAAAGAAGATAATGACAATAATAACGACGATATTATCGATGATATTTATGACGATAACAACGTAGATAATGACGATAATAACGACGACATTAACGACGATGATTATGACAAAATAACGACGATATTAACGACGATGATTATGACAAAATAACGACGATATTAACGACGATAATTATGAGGATGATAAGGACGATAACAACGATGATAATGACGATAATAACGACGACATTAGCGACGATGTTTATGACAAAATAACGACGATATTAACGACGATAATTATGAGGATAATAGGACGATAACAACGATTATAATGACGATATTAACGACGATATTAACGACGATAATAACGACGTTAAAAACGACGATAAAAAGAAGATAATGACAATAATAACGACGATATTATCGATGATATTTATGACGATAACAACGTAGATAATGACGATAATAACGACGACATTAACGACGATGATTATGACAAAATAACGACGATATTAACGACGATAATTATGAGGATGATAAGGACGATAACAACGATGATAATGACGATATTAACGACGATAATAACGACGATATTAACGACGATAATAACGTCGATAAAAAGAAGATAATGACAATAATAACGACGATATTAACGATGATAATTATGACGATAACAACGAAGATAATGACGATAATAACGACGACATTATCGTCGATGATTATGACAAAATAACGACGATATTAACGACGATAATTATGAGGATGATAAGGATGATAACAACGATGATAATGACGATAATAACGACGACATTAACGACGATGTTTATGACAAAATAACGACGATATTAACGACGATAATTATGAGGATAATAAGGACGATAACAACGATTATAATGACGATATTAACGACGATATTAACGACGATAATAACGACGTTAAAAACGACGATAAAAAGAAGATAATGACAATAATAACGACGATATTATCGATGATATTTATGACGATAACAACGTAGATAATGACGATAATAACGACGACATTAACGACGATGATTATGACAAAATAACGACGATATTAACGACGATAATTATGAGGATGATAAGGACGATAACAACGATGATAATGACGATATTAACGACGATATTAACGACGATAATAACGACGATATTAACGACGATAATAAAGACAATAAAAAGAAGATAATGACAATAATAACGACGATATTATCGATGATATTTATGACGATAACAACGTAGATAATGACGATAATAACGACGACATTAACGACGATAATTATGACAAAATAACGACGATATTAACGACGATAATTATGAGGATGATAAGGACTTTAACAACGATGATAATGACGATATTATCGACGATATTAACGACGATAATAACGACGTTAATAACGACGATAAAAAGAAGATAATGACAATAATAACGACGATATTATCGATGATATTTATGACGATAACAACGTAGATAATGACGATAATAACGACGACATTAACGACGATGATTATGACAAAATAACGACGATATTAACGACGATAATTATGAGGATAATAAGGACGATAACAACGATGATAATGACGATATTAACGACGATATTAACGACGATAATAACGACGATATTAACGACGATAATAAAGACAATAAAAAGAAGATAATGACAATAATAACGACGATATTAAAGATAATATTTATGTCGATAACAACGTAGATAATGACGATAATAACGACGACATTAACGACGATGATTATGACAAAATAACGACGATATTAACGACGATAATTATGAGGATGATAAGGACGATAACAACGATGATAATGACGATATTAACGACGATATTAACGACGATAATAACGACGTTAATAACGACGATAAAAAGAAGATAATGACATTAATAACGCCGATATTATCGATGTTATTTATGACGATAACAACGTAGATAATGACGATAATAACGACGACATTAACGACGACGATTATGACAAAATAACGACGATATTAACGACGATAATTATGAGGATAATAAGGACGATAACAACGATGATAATGACGATATTAACGACGATATTAACGACGATAATAACGACGATATTAACGACGATAATAAAGACAATAAAAAGAAGATAATGACAATAATAACGACGATATTAAAGATAATATTTATGACGATAACAACGTAGATAATGACGATAATAACGACGACATTAACGACGATGATTATGACAAAATAACGACGATATTAACGACGATAATTATGAGGATGATAAGGACGATAACAACGATGATAATGACGATAATAACGACGACATTAGCGACGATGTTTATGACAAAATAACGACGATATTAACGACGATAATTATGAGGATAATAAGGACGATAACAACGATTATAATGACGATATTAACGACGATATTAACGACGATAATAACGACGTTAAAAACGACGATAAAAAGAAGATAATGACAATAATAACGACGATATTATCGATGATATTTATGACGATAACAACGTAGATAATGACGATAATAACGACGACATTAACGACGATGATTATGACAAAATAACGACGATATTAACGACGATAATTATGAGGATGATAAGGACGATAACAACGATGATAATGACGATATTAACGACGATATTAACGACGATAATAACGACGTTAATAACGACGATAAAAAGAAGATAATGACAATAATAACGACGATATTATCGATGATATTTATGACGATAACAACGTAGATAATGACGATAATAACGACGACATTAACGACGATGATTATGACAAAATAACGACGATATTAACGACGATAATTATGAGGATAATAAGGACGATAACAACGATGATAATGACGATATTAACGACGATATTAACGACGATAATAACGACGTTAATAACGACGATAAAAAGAAGATAATGACAATAATAACGACGATATTATCGATGTTATTTATGACGATAACAACGTAGATAATGACGATAATAACGACGACATTAACGACGACGATTATGACAAAATAACGACGATATTAACGACGATAATTATGAGGATAATAAGGACGATAACAACGATGATAATGACGATATTAACGACGATATTAACGACGATAATAACGACGATATTAACGACGATAATAAAGACAATAAAAAGAAGATAATGACAATAATAACGACGTTATTAACGATAATATTTATGACGATAACAACGTAGATAATGACGATAATAACGACGACATTAACGACGATGATTATGACAAAATAACGACGATATTAACGACGATAATTATGAGGATGATAAGGACGATAACAACGATGATAATGACGATAATAACGACGACATTAACGACGATGATTGTGACAAAATAACGACGATATTAACGACGATAATTATGAGGATAATAAGGACGATAACAACGATGATAATGACGATATTAACAACGATAATAACGACGATATTAACGACGATAATAACGTCGATAAAAAGAAGATAATGACAATAATAACGACGATATTAACGATGATAATTATGACGATAACAACGAAGATAATGACGATA